>CATIWM010181497.1:0-44383 GCA_949671775.1 Mallotus repandus
TAACTAAGTCAATTTTAAGTCTAAATTAAACTAGGTTTGAATGTACCAAGCCTTCACTTGATAAATTCACTAAAGTTCTTTTAAGAACAAAAGAAAAGGACTTAAACCTCACAAGAATTCAAATTTTTGATAATAATATCCTCTCTATTACACTAAATTCGGTTTACATTATTTAAGCCCTTATAGAGGCATGTAAACATCACAATCCTTGAAGGAAAATGTTTTCTTACTTATTCCTAAAGACTCCTATAAAGGAAAATCCTTAAATAAGAAGTATTCCTTAAAAAATAAGACAATTAATGACAACTAATGACAACTAAGCTTTGAAAAGTCAAATTGACAACTCATGACAACTAAGCAAAATGACAACTCATGACAATTAAGCATGCCATGTCACATGTCAAGTAGGATGTTGAGCATTGACTTTGACTTATTGACTTTTGACTTTGACTTTGACTTGTTAACTTATTGACTTTGACTTGGAATATCCTTGAATCTTCTCAAATCTTCTAGAATCTTCTTGGATCTTCCTTATTGACTCCAAAATAGAAAAAACTCCAAAATTTGTCTATGATTTTGTACTTGTCTATATTAATGTGTAGACTTCACAAATTGATGTGGATTCAGCTCAAATTAATGCTCCAAGCCAAGCTTTTCATGTTCTTTAATATGTCCACCATCTTGAATAAATAGAATACCAATTTGCACATAAATCCCTTTTGAGGATCATATCAGTATTCCACTTGATAGAAAATTTGCTATATTAGCAAACCATGGATCACCCACATGAGATATAACCAAAAGCATCTCATCCAGAAATAGTTCACTGATAGGCTTTTGTCTACCCCTCTCTTCTTGGTCTGCATCTAGCCTTGATAGATGATCAGCTACTACATTTTTCAGAGCCTTTATTGTGTCTAATCCCAATATCAAACTCTTGCAACAAAAGCACCCATCTAATGAGCCTTGGTTTACAATCTTTCTTGTTCATCAAGTACTTTAATGCTACATGATCTGTATACACAATCACTTTAGAGCCAAGGTGTTAGGATCTGAACTTGTCAAAAGCAAAAATGATTGCCAACATCTCCTTCTCTATAATAGCATAATTTAGCTGTGTATCAGTTAATGTCCGATTTGCGTAATAAATCACATGCAGTTTGTTCTCCTTTGTTTGACCAATAGCAGCTCCTATTGTGTGACCATTGGCATCACACATCAACTCAAATGGCAAACTCTAATCTGGTGCAATTACTATAGGAGCAGAAATAAGGGCTTCCTTTAACCTGTCAAAAGCCAATTTACACTCATTAGTAAAATCAATAGATGAATCCTTTTCAAGTAACTTACAAAGGGATTTAGAGATTTTTGAAAAATCCTTGATGAACCGCCTATAGAAGGCTGCATGGCCAAGAAAACTCATGACTCCCTTCACATTTATGGGGTACTGTAGCTTCTCAATTGCCTTCACCTTTGCTTTGTCAACTTCAATGCCTTGTACTTAAATTTTATGCCTAAGAACAATTCCTTCATCTACCATGAAAGACACTTCTCCTAATTCAGCACCAAATTTGTCTCCTTACAGCGCACAAGTACTTGCTCCAAATTACCCAGACATCCCTCAAATGAGTCTCTATAGACAGAAAAGTCATCCATGATTTCCTCTACTAAACCTGTAAATATGGCCATCATACATCTCTAGAATGTCGCAAGAGCATTACATAATCCAAATGGCATCCTTATGTATACAAATGTGCCATAAGGACATGTAAAAGTGGTTTTCTTCTGATCTTCTGAAGCTATTGAATCTGATTGTACCCTGAGTACCCATCCAGAAAATAATAAAAGGCATGTCTTGCTCTCCGCTCCAACATTTGATCAATGAAGGGTAAAGGGAAGTGGTCTTTTTATGGACGCATTCAATTTTCTATAATCAATGCACACTCTCCATCCACTTACAACTCTTGTTAGAATGAACTCCCCTTGCTCATTCTTCATAATTGTTATTCCACCTTTCTTTGGTACACACTAAATGGGCTCACCCATGAACTATTTGAGATTGGGTAAATGATCTCTGCATCAAGAAGTTTGACTATTTATTTCTTTACCACTTCTTGCATGTTTGGATTGAGCCTCTTCTACCTTTCAATAGTTGGCTTATGTCCGTCCTCCATCAAAATCTTGTGCATGTAATAAGAAGGACTTATACCCCTTATATTTGAAATCTGCCAACCAATTGCTTTTACTCTCCTCCTCAGCATGTCCACGAACAAATCCTCTTGTTCTTTGCTCAATTTAAAGGATATGATCACAGGTAGTGTTTGATCTTCCCCTAGAAAAGTGTACCTCAAATATTGAGGTAAAGATTTCAAGTCTAGTTTTGGTGGTTTTATGATTGAAGGTGGTATAGGTTCATTGTTTGGTAATTTTATGTGTGGTGTATAGGATTGGTGTTTGAGGTATACTTCATCTTGGGAGGATTGTACCTGAAAACACTTCTTAATATTCTTATTTTCCACAGAATTTGCCAACCTCCTGCATTGGACTTCACTCACACATTCATCAATAACATCCACTCTCATATAAAAATCTTCATCATAGGGATATTTCATGCTTTGATAAACATTAAACATGCAACTCTTATCCCCTACTCTCAATGTGAGAGTTCCATCATAGAAATCAATAATTGCTCTTGCAGTGTATAGAAAAGGCATACCAAGAATCAATGGAACCTCCTCATCCTCTTCAAAGTCAAGGACTACAAAATCAACTGGAAAAATGAATTTCCCGGCCCTTACTAGTACATCTTCCATTATGCCTTCCGATTCCTTCACTGTCCTATCTGTAAGTTGTAATATGATACTTGTGGGTTTAGCTTCTCCTAGCCCCAATTTCCTATAAACAGACAAAGGCATAAGATTAATAGAAGCTTCTGAATCATATAAAGCTCTTTGAAATTGTAAATTTCCAACAGAATATGGAATAGTGAGACTCCCTGAATGCTTCCTTTTTAAAGGAAGTTTATTTGAGATGATTGCACTACACTCCTTTATGAGTGTGATAGTCTCATACTCCTACAACTTCTTTTTGCTGGAAATCAGCTCCTTTAGAAACTTGGCATACTTTGGCATTTGGGAAAGACATTCTACAAGAGGCATGTTGATGTGGAGTGCCTTAAACCTCTCAAACATTTTGCATACTGATGGTCATGCTCTTGTTTCTTTAACCTTTGGGGATAAGGAACTAGAGGTACATAAGGCTTCACCAGTGGTGGTTTTGATTTCTTAATATGCTGCTCCTTGTTGTTGACCTCCTTTTCTGTTTGTTCCTTCTCCTCTTACACTTTAACCCATTCATCTTCTTGTTCTTTCTCATATTCCGCAGTTGTTTTAGGGGGTTGAATTTCTATTCCACTTCTTAAGGTAATAGCCTTCAACTGCTCTTTTGGATTCTTTTCAGTGTTGCTTAGCAAAGAACCTTGATTCCTCATTGATAAAGAATTTTCCAATTGCCCCATTTGTACTTCTAAATTATGAATAGAAGAAGAGTGATTCTTGAACATGAGCTGAGTGTCTTGGTACATCTGCTCAAATCTGTTCTCCAACCTCTTTGTGGCCTCATCTTGTTGGTTTATTTTTATGGAGATCACATCCATGAACTTCTCTAACTTGATCTCTAAAGAAGTCCCTGAAGATGAACCTTTTTCATGCTAAAATTTAGGTTGGTGGTATTGTGCATTCTGCCCTCCAAAACCTAGTGGTGCTTATGGCCTCCACTGGTTATTTCCTTGATTGCTCCAAAATAAATGAGGATGATTTCTCCAACTTGGATTGTAGGTATTGCCATGCACTTGGTTTTGTTGCCCTTTAAAAGTGTTCACATGATTGACATTCTCCATAGACAGTCCTTGCATCATTTAGCACTCAATAGTTGGATGACCACCCTGGCATAATTCATAAGAAACAGATAAGTTAGAAATTGCATTAGCACTCATCTTGTCCATCCTCTTGGATAGAGCATCCAACTTTGCATTTAACATTGTCAAGCTATCAACTTCAATTGCTACCCCTCTCTTTATAATAGTCCTCTCACTAGACCATAGGCTTTGGGTGTTAGCCATTTCTTCAAAAAGCTCTAAGGCATCTTCAGGAGTCTTAGACATGATAGTTCCTTCAACTGAGGGATTTATATTCACTCTGACTGTAGGGTTAATCCCTTTATAAAAAGACTACACCAAGTCCCATTATGGAATCAACTATGGTGGGCACTGTCTTTGAAAATCCTTGAATCTATCCCAACATTCATAGAAGTTCTCATCCTCTCTTTGATAAAAAGAGTTGATCTCATTTCTGATTTTAAGTACTTTAGCTGGTGGAAAATACTTGTTGAAAAAAGCTATATAAAGCTCTTGCCATATGTTAATGGAGTTAGGTGGCAAGCTAGTGAGCCACCTCTTGGCCCTATCCATCAAAGAAAATGGAAAGAGGATAAGCTGAATTACTTCAGGCTGCACTCTATTCATCTTAAAGGTTGAATAATACTCTAAAAATTAGGTCGTGTGACCAATTGGATCCTTATATGGCAATCCGCTAAACTGTGAGTTTTGGATTATATGGATCATGGTAGGTTTAATTTCAAAATTGTTTACTACTACCGCCGACCTCAGAATCAAAGTTTTATCACCTTGGACATTGGGACTTATAAAATCCCTCATAGTTCTTTGGACATTCTGCACTGCGCAATCTTCTGTAGGAGGTCTCTTACTTCTTCCCCTCCATTCATTCTATTTCTATTTTGTCTCCTCCTTCTACAAATAATTCTTTCAAGCTCTAAATTAAGTGGTATTAATTGGGCTCCTTTTCTAGTTGCACCATGTGTTGTGTGCATACACTAACACAAGTTCCTGCAAAAATCACAAACAAAATCACTTAACAAACTAAAATAAAGTGTAAACCAAACAACAAAAAATTCTCAACAATATCAATTTTGGCAATCCTCAGCAACGGCACAAAAAACTTGATGGGAATCCGTAAGTATATGAAATTGTACAAGTAGTAATTAAATATTGATGCCACAGGGATTACAAATTGAGTACTGTAATACTAATTGTGTTTGCTTATTTAAACAATGAAAAATGGTGTTTTTAAATTAAACTAAAATTAAACATAAGAAATATGAATTAATTAACAATCAATTTAAAGAGCTAGGGTACTTATTACTAATTCAACATTTTCTTAAGATCAATTAACACCTAAGCCAAGCCTAGACTTAATCCAATTTGAAGGTATCTAAGGAATTATAGACTTTCCTTTTGGACAACCTTACAATTAACCAAGTAGGTTGACATCTCAGATTTACAGCTCTTACTTACTAATTGTTTGGTTAACCCGATTTAAAGTACTAACCTTTTAATCAATATTAGCTGCTTTAATATCTCTCAACTAAGAAAGCACCTAATAGGTTAATATTTATATCCAATGCAACCTATCTCTCTATCAAGTTTCATTATGTAAATTCAATCAAAGGGTGATCAATCCTATGAAGACATTAAGTTCAACAACAACCAAAGGATTTAGATTAATGGCTTAGGTTTAATTGTAATATTCAAATGGTTGAATTATAATAAGAACCCGAACAAAGAACTTAGCCACTCATGTTAATGTTAATGGACAAAGAAAAAGAATAGAAGAAAATAAACATCATCATTAATCCAAATAGAGTTAAATAATATCAAAATCGCAAGAGAAACCCCTAGAACAACAGGCCTATTAATCTTCAATCCTCTTATTCAACCTCAAACATAACATGAAAAACTAGTCTTTGCTCTCTCCAAAATGATAAAAGAAAATTGTATTATGAAAAATAATAGAAAAATGACATAATTCTCATAATGTTATTGATGTAAACCAAACAAACACCAACCATGTTGATAAGCATAATGATCTACTCAAGTATGATGGTCCAATGACTAGAACTCGCATTAAGAAGTTCAAGGATGCTTTAGGAGTGTTCGTGAAGCAAGAGATTAAGCTTGAGGTGATGAATCAAAGCACAAGTGCAAATGGAGCTCAATTGAGTATATTTGGACAAAGTTTGACAAAAGGGCAAAATTGTCACTTTTACACCTTATTATCATATTTTGACCCTCAAAATGAAGAATTCATGTCAAACTATTCAAGCAGAGCAATTTCCATTCAAAATGCATAAAGTGCAATTTTGAAGATTTTGGAAGGTTCTAGAAAATGCTAAGGGAATCTACAAGAATCAAGAATCTTTCAAGAATATTCTCAATAAATAAAACCCCAGATTTGATGGAGAGTGGCTATTACTCATTCTAAAGACTTGGTAAAATTTTTGCTTTGTTGTCATTAGTTGTAATTAATAGTCATTAGTTATCTTATTTTTGAAGGAATCCTCTTTAGTTAAGGATTTTCCTTTATAGGAGTCTTTAGGAATAAGTAAGAAACCTATTCCTTTAAGGATTAGGATGTTTAGGTGCCTATATAAAGGCTATAGCATTGTAATACGAATTTTAACATATTATAATCAAAAATTCAAATTCTTGTGAGGCTGAAGTCCTTTTCTTTTGTTCTTAAAAGAACTTTAGTGAATTTATCAAGTGAAGGCTTGGTGCATTCAAACCTAGTATAATTTAGACTTAAAATTGACTTACTTAATCTTAGGTTTATATTAAACAACCTTTAATTCTTTGTAATTAAGGTTCTTAAGTACACGTTATTTAAGGGTCTTGTTGGGGATTAGAGTTTTCTTTTGCTTGGTTTATGAACGATTCTTGGCAAGGTTATCAAGATTGAATACGGGTTTGGTATAAGTTAACCACGTTCGTATCAAATGTAGTCGAAAGGTTAGCCTTCAAGTGTGCCTATAGATTGAATTGGTGATGGCCTGTATGTTATGGCCTGGTTATGATGCTTGTTTAAGGATGGTTAATACATGTGAAAGGTTATATTAATGTTTGTAAAGGCATGTGTTTTACTTGACTAAGTTTTATACAAGTTGAAAAGTAAGAATGGCCTTGATATTTCAAGTGGATTATAATTTGATTTTAAGTACTTTGGTATTTTGATTTGTGAAGTTCAATGTGTTTGATATAATTAAATTAGTTTCTACTTGGAATATCTATTCGTTGAGTATTTTTGTACTCATTTTACTTTGTTTCATAAAATTTTTCTTCAAATAACAGGGCTTGATAGTGGGTGGATTGAGCTAAGAGAGGGTGGATAGAAGTTTCAGACTAAGGTTAGCCAACATCCTCATTAGAGAAGCCTAGTATTTTTGTTTCTTAATTATGTTTATATAAGTATTATAAAAGGATAAATTCTTACGTCAAATAGTGGTGGCTAGGCTTAGTGTAAAGCATCTATGTATAAAAGTGATTTATATTGCTTAATAATATTTACTCTACCATGTCTTTGGTTTGCAAAGATTAATATCAATCTAGTTATAAAAATGTGATTTTCCTATGTTACTTAATAATCCTATGTTATAGTTATCAATCATAAATTCATCAAATTACAGAAAAGTTTTCTTATTTTCAATTACATGATTACATCAGGCTTATTTTAACTCTTTTAGCTAATATAATTATAATTTGATTAAATTAAATCCTTTACTGAATGGTTGGTTTTAAACATCCATCTCGGGCTACGTGAGACAATGTGTGACATTTTTGGTATCAGAGCTTTGTTAAATGGTCCTTTAAACTATGCTTTTGCTGTTATTTGATGAAATATTGAAAATGCTTTTGTTCTACTTATAAGATGCCACCAAGAAGAGACAGTTATAGGGCACCCCATTAAAGGAGGGTTGGCCAACAGGGTGGTGACAGGGCAGAGTCTAGGGGTAGTGCTAACCCAGAGCTAGAGTCTGAAGCTAGGACCCCTAATGTTGAACAACCTCCACCTCCTCCTCCCCCTGTTGTGCCTGTGTTACAGCTTGATCCCAAGGTACTTATTGATACTATTATTGCTACTTTGGCAACCCAAGAACAGAGGAGAAGACCTGGTGATATAATTGAACATGCTAAGAAATGTGGGGCATTCAACTTTCATGGTTCAATTGATTCTAGAGAGGCAGATAAGTGGCTAAAAGCAACAAAGAAAGCATTCAATACACTTGAACTCATAGAAGCACAAAAGGTTAGTAATGTGTATGGTTTGCTGCATGATACCTTTGATGCTTAGTTTGCACGAGTTAGAACGCTACATGGGGACCAGTTGACTTGGGATGTTTTCAAGACAGAATTTTATAAAGAATATTTAACTGAAGCATTTAAAGCAGAGAGGTAGAATGAATTTATTGCCTTGAAACAGGGAAGTATGACTGTGCGAGAATATGTTGATAGATTTGAAGATTTGTATAAGTATGCTTTTGATATCTTTCCAACTGAGCCTCAAAGGTGCTATAGGTTTAAGGAGGGCTTGCAGAAAGTTCTGAAGAATGAGCTATCACTATATGAGGGCCAACATTTCAGGGGCTAGGTTGAGAAAGCAATTGAAAAAGAGAGGCTGAGAGAAGAAATTGAACAAGAAGGCAAGTTAAAGGCTCTAGTTTGGGTAGGAAAATAAAGGGGATTTAGTAAAGGAGTTGGTATATCTTAGCAAAGGCCAGAGACAGGAGGATTTAGAGGCAGTAGAGGGCCTTGGACTTGGTCAGGTACATACAAACCATAGCCCCCTCAGTTCAGCTAGAGTTCAGTGAGACAACCTATAGCTAGTGCAGGTAAGTCATTCAGAAGGACCACATTATGTACCACTTGTGGTCGTGTACACGAGGGAGGAGAGTGTAGGAAGAGGACTATCAAATGCTTTGAGTGTGGTGGATTCGGGCACATTAGGAGGGATTGTCCTAATCTTGCACAGTTTGGCACTAGTACTAGTAAAGGAGTTTAGATCACAGCTGGTAGAGGAGGTAGGACTTCTAGTTTGGGTAGAGAAGCAGGTAGAGGTTTAGGAGCTGGTGTCAGTAGAGTGGGTGGTGCATCTACATCAACACAACCCATTCGGCCTGCATAGATAGAGAGACCTTCAGTACAACCCAGGGTCTTTGCTATGACACAACAGGAGGCAGCATCATCACATGACATTATTTTTGGTAGGTTAACTATCTTTGGTGAAAATGCTTATGCTTTAATTGATCTGGGTGCAACTCATTCATTCATTGCATTATCATTAGCATCATGAATACAAAAAGAAAAGAGTGTGATGGACCAAGGTTTAGTTATAGACATGCCAGTGGGTGAATCAGTGGTGTGTAGACATGTTTATCAGGGTTGTGAGCTAGAATTTGGGGATCAGAAATTAGAAGCAGATTTAGTGCCATTACCATTATAGATGTTTGATGTAATTCTTGGCATGGATGTCCGAACTAATTATCAAGCATTGATCGATTGTTATAACAAGAAAGTAGAATTCCAGATGTTTACTGATGGTAAAATTATGTTTTGAGGCGAAAAGGGTTCAAAACATTATAGCATGGTTTCAGTACTCACAGCTAGGAGAATGATGAGAAAAGGGTGTGAAGCATTCTTGGCAAATATCATTGACACTGAAAAAGATGGCCAAAAGCTTGACAGCCTTCTTATGGTAAATGAGTTCACAGATGTATTTCTTGAAGATCTTCCAGGGTTGCCACCTGATAGAGAGATTGAGTTCAATATTGATTTATAGTTAGGGACAACTTCTATTTCATAAGCTCCATATAGAATGGCTCCAACAGAATTAAAGGAATTAAAGGTGCAATTACAAGAATTACTTGATAAAGGCTACATCAGACCTAGTGTATCACCTTGGGGAGCACCAGTTTTGTTTGTGAAGAAGAAGGATAGCACAATGAGATTGTGTATTAAGTTTAGACAGCTGAATAAGGTGACTATACACAACAAATATCCACTTCCTCGGATTAATAACTTATTTGATCAGTTGCAAGGAGCTGGAGACTTTCAAAGATTGACTTGAGGTTTAGGTATCACCAGTTGAAGATTAAAGCAGTAGATGTTCCTAAAACATCATTTATAACTCGATATGGGCATTATGAATTTTTAGTGATGCCATTCGGGTTAACAAATGCTCATTCTATATTCATGGATATGATGAATAGGGTATTCAAGCCTTATTTGGATACCTTTGTTATTGTGTTCATTGATGATATTTTGGTGTATTCACAGTCAAAGGAAGAGCATGTTGAGCATTTGAGAATTGTATTGCAGACACTGAGGGATAAACAATTGTATGCCAAGTTTAGCAAGTGTTAATTCTAGCTAGAGAAAGTGGTATTTGTGGGGCATGTTATCTCAGTTGAGGGAGTGTATGTTGATCCTAAGAAGATTGAAGCAATTCTTAGTTGGAAACCACCAACCAGTGTGCATGAGGTGCGTAGTTTTCTCTGGTTGGCAGGTTATTACAGGAGATTTGTGCAGAATTTCTCCATCATTGCCTTACCTTTGACAAAGCTACTAAGAAAGAATGTGAAATTTGTCTGGAATGAAAAATACCAAGATAGTTTTGATGAATTAAAGGCATGCTTAGCTTCAGCATCAGTGTTAACACTTCCAGTGACAGGGCTAGAATATGTTGTATATAGTGGTGCATCTAAAAATTGTTTGGGTTGTGTACTGATGCAACATGGTAAAGTGGTAGCATACGCTTCTTGACAGTTGAGGCCACATGAGCTAAACTATCCTACACATGATCTGGAACTAGCAACAGTAATTTTACTTTGAAGATTTGGAGGCATTACTTTTATGGTGAGAAGTGTAAGATTTTCACAGATCATAAGAGTTTGAAGTACATACTAAGCCAGAAAGAGTTTAACTTAAGGCAAAGAAGATGGATTGAACTCCTAAAAGACTATAATTTCACTATTGAATATCACCTAGGGAAAGCTAATGTGGTAGCAGGTGCACTTAGCAGGAAGTCCTTAGGTAGCTTATCTTATATTCATTCTGTGAGGATTCCATTGTTGCTTGAATTGAGAGCCTTGAATGTGGAGTTAGCTCAGGGTGAAAAAGGAGCATTGCTTGCTACTTTAAAAATTCGACCATTATTGATTGATAAAATTGGAGAGGCACAAGGTCAGGATGAACAAATGGCAAAAATCAAGGAGCAAGTCAAGCAGGGTAACATGATAGACTTTGTGATTTCAGATGATGGTACTTTGCTTTATGGTAACAGACTATGCATACCAAATGTTGAAATTTTGAAGAGGGAGATAAGGGACGAGACACATAACTCAGCATATGTTATATATCCTGGAAGTATCAAATTGTACTGTACTTTAAAGGATAACTATTGGTGGTCAGGGATGAAGAAAGACATTGCGAAGTTTGTGGCTAAATGTTTAGTTTGTCAACAGGTTAAAGCTAAACACCAACACCCAGCGGGAACATTGTAATCTCTTCCTATTCCTAAATGGAAGTGGGAGCATATCACGATGAATTTTTTGGTTGGATTGCCTAGAACTCAGCAAGGACATAATGCTATTTAGGTGATTGTGGATAGATTGACTAAATCAGCTCACTTTTTGCCTGTGAAAGTGAGTCATTCACTGGATAAACTAGCTGAAATATACATTAGAGAAGTGGTCAGATTGCATGGTATTCCATTCTCTATTGTATCAGATAGGGATCCAAGGTTTACATCCAGATTTTGGCTAAGTTTGCAACATGCTTTAGGTACTAAGTTGAGATTTAGTACAACTTTTCATCCCCAAACAGATGGCCAGTTAGAGAGGACAATCTAGACATTAGAAGACATACTTCGAACTTGTGTGATGGAATTGCAAAGTAGTTGGGATAAATATGTGCCTTTAATGGAATTTGCCTACAATAACACCTTTCATTCCAGCTTGGGGATGGCACCTTATGAAGCTCTATATGGTTGGAGGTGCAAAACTCCAATCTGTTGGGGAAAGGCAGTTCTTTGGTCCAGAAATTGTACAAATGACAACAAAGAAGATCCAGTTAATTCAAGATCATCTAAAGGAAGCCCAAGATAGGAAAAAGAGTTATGCAAACTTAAAGAGGGAACCAATTGAGTACAATGTGGGTGACAAGGTCTTCCTGAAGATTTCACCTTGGAAAGAAGTTTTGTGGTTTGGTAAAAGGGGGAAGTTAAGCCCTAGGTACATTGGTCCTTATGAGGTGATTGAGAGGGTTGGTCCAGTAGCCTATAGATTGGCCTTACCTTCAGAATTGTCTCAAATTCATGATGTCTTCCATGTGTCCATGTTGAGGAGATATAGGAGTGATCCTAGCAATGTTTTGCAAGCCCAACCCTTAGAACTGAAAGATGATCTATCTTACGAAGAAGAGCCTATTGCAATTTTTGCTAGGGAAACCAAAGTGTTAAGAAATAAAACTATACCTTTGGTGAAGGTATTGCAGAAGCATCATGGAAGTGAGGAAGCTACTTGGGAGCCAGAGGAAGACATGAGAGCCCAATACCCTCATTTGTTCTAGCATAATTTCGGGGACAAAATTTCCTAAGATGGAGAGAATTGTCTCACCCGTACTCTACTATAGGTACATTTGCATACATATTACATTGCGTTTATATATATATTGGTTGAGTTTAAGTATAAGCTAGTATACATGGTAAGGCTAGTGTATCGGGTTAAGCCGTGACTTGTGCTCGATTGTAAAGCGAGAATTTTAGAATTTTGATGTAACTCAAAATTAGTAAATTATGAAAATAAAAGGAATTAGGATTAAAAATAAAATAAAGAGTGAGATTTAAAAAGTTTAGGATGATTTAGACTCAATCGAAACAACTAAACGTGCTAAAATGCCCAATTGAAAGCTTGAGGTTTAATAGATGAGAAAACCATTTCATTAAGGCTTAAAATGGATATTTCACCTTTAATATATCCAAATATGATATGGGATCTTCTCAAATTCTTGGCTTTAGAGAGAGAGAGAGAGAGAGAGCAACCTTAGTTGTTAAGGAAAGGAAAAGAAAAGAAAAGCTTAGAAAGAAAGAGAGAAAGCTAGGGAAATTCAGAATTGTTTAAGTGGAGCTAATTTTGGTGAGCTAATTACGGATGATTAAAGCAATTTTAGGCCATCAATTATCATCCTTAAAGGCTTTATTGATCCAATTTCTAAGTAATTTACTTGTTTTGGTTGATTTGGATTAGGGTTCATAACATGCAGAATTCGGGTTTTAAAGGTCTTGTTTAATAGTCTCTGTGTTTTGATTATAACTTGAGCTATAAAGCTCCAAATTGAGTTTTCTTTGTTTATATGGAAACTTGAAAGAGTTCTATAAAAATTTATCTCTTTGAGGTTGAGCTAAATAAGTCATAAAGTTATACTAATAAAAAGAAACATTTTTATGCTCATTCTATTTGTGCATGTTGACCTGGTTGTGTTCAAGTGCTTATATCTAACTCTATAGTTGTCTAAATTAAGTGAAACTTTACAGATATTTAATATAAATATAGAAATAATACTAATTCAAATTTGATCTTGAGATTCATTTTCTACATGTCTGAGGAAGTTTTGAAAGTTTGGACTGTAAATAGCCCTTTTAGAGTTAAATGGGCAGAATAGTGAAATTAAGTTGTTTTGCATTCTATGCACACCATTTGGGGAATGCATGAATAGGACATCATATGGGATTATTTTATTGATGATTTATAAATTAAATTGTATGTTTTAGGTGCTGGAAAGGAAAAGGAAGATGCTGGTGCAAATTAAGCAAAACAGTGAATCGGTTGTGTTTATTTTGGAAAGCTATTTTGTGAGTAGATGTTCAAGCGTTTTTAAATCTTTTATAACAGAAATAAAATGATTATTTTAGTGATGTTTAATGAGCCTGACTTGATTTATTAAAATGGTTTCAATTCAGCCTTTGTGACAATTGAATTACATGTTTTGATTTTAGGCTTTAAAGATTTCAAGTATACGAACTAAAAGTGTTATTTCTATGCACTTTGCTTTATGATATGATTTGATATCTTTTTACTTACTTGGTGATTGAAATGAACTTATGCTCAACCTAATTTCACTTCTTTGAACTATGATGAAGGTTATTTGATTTTGAATACTCATTGAACCATAAATGTAATAATGCTATTTTGATTGATTGTTTGGTGAAAATGGTATTTGGTTTGTGTTTTACCACCCTATATGAGTTGTTGAATGTGTTGAGATGATATATGCACATTTGAAGTTATGTTGGTTATTATTACGCAATAAACAATAGGGCATTTTATTGCAGGGTGGTGAAGGAAGAAGTGTCGTTCCGTGCTAATGTAGTCGAAGGGTTAGCCTTCAAGTGTGCCTAAAGATTGAATTGGTGATGGTCTGTTTGTTATGACCTAGTTGTGATGCTTGTTTAGGGATGGTTAATACATGTGAATAGTTGTATTAATGAATGTAAAGGCATGTGTTTTACTTGACTAAGCTTTGTACAAGTTTAAAAGTAAGAATGTCCTTGATATTTCAAGTGGATTATAATTTGATTTTAAGTACTTTGGTATTTTGATCTGAGAAGTTTAATGTGTTTGATATAACTAAATTTTTTTCTTCTTGGAATATCTATTCATTAAGTATTTTTGTACTCATTTTACTCTGTTTTATAAATTTTTTTTTTCAGATAACAAGGTTTAATAGTGGGTGGATTGAGCTAAAAGAGGGTGTATAGAAGTTTCAGATTAAGGTTGGCCAACATTCACGTTAGAGAAGCCTTGTATTTTTGTTTCTTAATTATGTTTATATAAGTATTGTAAAAGTATATATTCTTAAATCAAATAGTGGAGGCTAGGCTTTGTGTAAAGCATCTATGTATAAAAGTGATTTATATTGTTTAATAATGTTTACTCTACCATGTCTTTGGTTTGCAAAGATTAATATCAATCTGGTTATAAAAATGTGATTTTCCTATGTTACTTAATAATCCTATATTATAGTTATCAATCATAAATTCATCAAATTATAGGAAGGTTTTCTTATTTTCAATTACATTATTACATCAGACTTATTTTAATTCTTTTAGCTAATATAATTATTATTAATATTAAATTTGATTAAATTAAATCCTTTACTGAATGGTTGATTTTAAACGTCCATCTTGAGCTACATGAGATGAGGTGTGACACTACCTCCCACTATTAGTATCACATACTGATCAAGGAAAATAGACAGAGGTGATAGTCAAATTAATATTATCCAAATATTAATTTATTAGCTACGAACATTTTACAACACTTGTACCAAATAAATTTGTTAGTGATATTATCAACTCTTGATAATAAATTTATTTAACACTATGCTACTGGATAAATATTCAATTAAATAAACATTTTAGTTAAAATAATATTCTTTATTGCCATTTGGCAAAATTTACAATGCACAAATGGTTTCAAACAAGTTGTCGAAGGCTCCAATTGCATATTCAATATCCTAATCACATATTCTAAAATTTCAAACTGATTAATCTTGTTGACATTAATAAATGCACAAGTTGTGCACTTGTGTGCTTGTTTGAATGCAAAGTGTGCGCTTGTGCAAATTTGTGTACAAAGGGTTTTGAATGTCATACCTCATCTCATGTAGCCCGAGATGGATGTTTAAAACCAACCATTCAACAAAGGATTTAATTTAATCAAATTATATATTAATTATCAAAATATGTGATTGGCCTTTAGGGCATACCACCTTTGCTAACGGATTTATGAGTTTCAAATGTTAGAATATGTGTTCAGGATACTAAATATGCAATTTGAGCCTTGGTTAACTAGTTTAAAACCATTTGTGCACAAACTTGCACAAGTGCACGATTTGCATCCAAACATGCGCACAACTGTAGGATTTTCGTTCAAAGACGCACACAAGTGCACATCTTGTGCATTTATTAATGTCAAATAGATTTATGAGTTTCAAATTTTCAAATACGTATTTAGGATACTAAATATGCAATTGGAGCCTTGGTTAACTTGTTTAAAACCAATTGTGCACGAATTTGCACAAGGGAATGATTTGCGTTCAAACATGGGCACAAGTGCACATCTTATGCATTTATTAATGACAAAAAGATTTATATGAGATTCAAATGTTAGAATATCTGTTTAGGATACTGAATATGCAATTGGAGCCTTGGTTAACTTGTTTGAAACCATTTGTGCACAAATTTGCACACGTGCACGAATTGCGTTCAAACATGCACACAAGTGCACATCTTGTGCATTTATTGATATCAATAAGATTTATGAGTTTTCAATGTTTGAATATGTGTTTAGGATGCTAAATATGCAATTCGAGCCATGGTTAACATGTTTAAAACCATTTGTGCACAAATTTTCACAAGTGCACGATTTGCGTTCAAACAAGTGCATAGGTGTTTAGGATACTGAATATGCAATTGGAGCCTTGGGTAACCTGTTTAAGACCATTAGTGCACAAATTTGCACAAATGCATGATTTGCGTTAAAAATTACGCACAAGTGCACATCTTATGGATTTATTAATGTCAACAAGATTGATGTCATTCAAATGTTAGAACATGCATTTAGGATACTGAATATGCAATTGGAGCCTTGGTTAACTTGTTTAAAACCGTTTGTGCGCAAACTTGCACAAGTGCACGATTTGCATTCCAACATGCGCATAAGTTCAAATCTTGTGCATTTATTAATGTCAATAAGATTTAGGAGTTTTAAATGTTAGAATATGTGTTTAGGGTATTTAATATGCAATTGGTGCTACAGTTAACTTATTTAAAACCATTTGTGCACAAATTTGCGGAAGTGCACGATTTGTGTTCAAACATCCGGACAAGTGCACATCTTGTGCATTTATTAATGTTAATAAGATTTATGAGTTTGAAATGTTTTAATATCTATTTAGGATACTGAATATGCAATTAGAGCCTTGGTTAACTAGTTTAAAATCGTTTGTGCACAAATTTGCACAAGTGCATGATTTGCGTTCAAACAAGGGCATAGGTGCACGATTTGCGTTCAAACATATGCACAACTGCACATGTTGTGCATTTATTAATATCAAATATATTTATGATTTTCAAATTTTAGAATACATGTTTAGGATGCTAAATATGCAATTGGAGCATTGGTTAACTTTTTGAAAACCAATTGTGCACAAATTTGAACAAGGGCATGATTTGTGTTCAAACATGTGCACAAATGCACATCCTGTGCATTTAATAATGTCAACAAGATTTATGAGACTAAAATGTCAGAATATGTGTTTAGGATACAGAATATGCAATTGGAGCCTTGGGTAACTTGTTTAAGACCATTAGTGCACAAATTTGCATAAATGCATGATTTGCGTTAAAAATTATGCACAAGTGCACATCTTATGGATTTATTAATGTCAACAAGATTGATGTGATTCAAATGTTAGAACATGCATTTAGGATACTAATATGAAATTGGAGCCTTCGTTAACTTGTTTAAAACCGTTTGTGCACAAACTTGCACAAGTGCACGATTTGCATTCCAACATGCGCATAAGTTCACATCTTGTGCATTTATTAATGTCAATTAGATTTAGGAGTTTCAAATGTTAGAATATGTGTTTGGGGTATTTAATATGCAATTGGTGCTACAGTTGACTTATTTAAAACCATTTGTGCACAAATTTACAGAAGTGCACGATTTGTGTTCAAACATCCGCAAAAGTGCACATCTTGTGCATTTATTAATGTTAATAAGATTTATGAGTTTCAAATGTTTTAATATCTATTTAGGATACTGAATATGCAATTAGAACCTTGGTTAACTAGTTTAAAACCATTTGTGCACAAATTTGCACAAGTGCATGATTTGCATTCAAACATTTGCACAAGTGCACATCTTGTGCATTTATTAATGTCAACAAGATTTTTGAGTTTCAAATGTTAGAAGATATGTTTGAGATACTGAATATGCAATTAGATCCTTGGATAACTTATTTAAAACTATTTGTGCAAAAATTTGCACAAGTGCACGATTTGCATTCAAACATGGGTACAAGTGCATATTTTGTGCATTTATTAATGTCTAAAATATTTATGAGTTTCAAATGTTAGAATGTGCATTTTGGACACTAAATATTTAATTGGAGCCTTAGTTAACTTGTTTAAAACCATTTGTGCACAAATTTGCACAAGTGCACGATTTGTGTTCAAACATCTGCACAAGTGCACATCTTATGCATTTATTAATGTTAATAAGATTTATGAGTTTTAAATGTTTTAATATCTATTTAGGATACTGAATATGCAATTAGAGCCTTGGTTAATTTGCACATGTGCATGATTTGCATTCAAACATGCGAACAAGTACACATCTTGTGCTTTTATTAATGTCAATAAGATTTATCAGTTTCAAATGTTAGAATATGTGTTTAGCATACAAATTATGCAATTGGAGCCTTGGTTAACTAGTTTAAAACAATTTGTGCACAAATTTGGACACGTGCATGATTTGTATTCAAACATGCGAATAAGTGCACATCCTGTGCATTTATTAATGTCGACAAGATTTATGAGGTTCAAATGTTAGAATATGCGATTAGATTGCTGAATATGCAATTGGACCCTTGGTTAACATGTTGAAAATCGTTTGTGCACAAATTTGCACAAGTGCACTATTTTGCATTCAAACATGTGCATAAGTGCACTTTTTGTGCCTTTATTAATGTCAATAAGATTTAGGAATTTCAAATATTAGAATATGTGTTTAGGATAATGAATATGCAATTGGAGCTATGGTTAACTTGTTTAAAACCATTTGTGCACAAATTTGCAGAGCTGCACAATTTGTGTTCAAATATGCATAAAAGTGCACATCTTGTGCATTTATTAATGTTAAAAAGATTTATGAGTTTCAAATGTTAGAATATGTGTTTAGGACACTGAATATGCAATTGGAGTTGTGGTTAACTTTTTTTAAAACCATTTGTGCACAACATTGCACAAATGCATGATTTGTCAAAATGACTTACAAGATTCAAATGTTAGAACATGTGTTTAGGACACTGAATATACAATTGGAGCCTTGGATAGCTTGTTTGAAACCATTAGTGCAAAAATTTGCCTGAGTTCACATCTTGTGCATTTATTAATGTCAATAACATTTATGAGGTTTGAATGATAGAATGTGCAGTTTGGATAATTAATATGCAATTGGAGCCGTGTATAACTTGTTTGAAACCATTTATGCACAAATTTACAAATTTGCACGATTTGTGTTCAAATATATGAGCAAGCGCACATCATGTGCATTTATTAATGTTAACAAGATTTATGAGTTTCAAATTTTAGAATATCTATTTAGGATACTGAATATGAAATTGGATATCCTTGATGAACTTGTTTAAAACCATTTATGCATAAATTTGCACTAGTGTACGATTTGCATTCAAACATATGCACAAGTGCACATCTTGTGCAATTATTAATGTCAGCAAGATTTATGAGTTTTAAATGTTAGAATATGTGTATAGGATAATAAATTTGCATTTGGATCCTTGAATAACTTGTTTAAAACCATTTGTTCACAAATTTTCATAAATGTATAATTTGTATTCAAACATGTGCATAAGGGAACATCTTGTGCATTTATTAAAGTCAATAAGATTTATGAGATTCAAATGTTAGAATATGTGTTTAGGATACAAAATCTGCAATTGAAGCCTTGGATAACTTGTTGAAAACCATTTGTGCACAAATTTTTTTGACTCCAAATCTTGTATGTTTATTAATGTCAACAAGATTTTCTAGTTTGGAATGATAGAATGTGCAATTAGGATAATGAATATGAAATTGTAGCCTTGTATAACTTGTTTAAATCCATTTGTTCACAAATTTGCACAAGTGCACGATTTGAATACAAATATGAATACAAACATGCGTGCAAGCACACATCTTGTGCATTTATTGATGTCAAAAAGATTTATGAGTTTAAAATGTTAGAATATGTGTTTAGGATACTAAATATGAAATTGGAGCCTTGGTTAACTTGTTTAAAACCATTTGTGCACAAATTTGCACAAGTGCATGATTTTCGTTCAAACATGCGCGCAAGTGCACATCTTGTTCATTTATTAATGTCAACATGATTTATGACTTCAAATGTTAGAATATCTATTTAGGATATTTAATATGTAGTTGGAGCCTTGGTTTTCTTGTTCAAAACCATTTGTGTACAAATTTGCACAAGTGCTCGATTTGTGTTAAAACATGCGAACAGGTGCACATCTTGTGCATTTATTAATGTCAACACGATTTATGAGGTTGAAATATTAGAATATGTGTTTAGGATACCGAATATGCAATTGGAGCCTTGGTTAACTTGTTTAAAACCATTTGTGAGGAAAATTTGTAAAAGTGCGCGATTTTCATTCAAACATGCGCACAAGTGCACAACTTTTGCATTTATTAATGTCAAGAACATTTATGCATTTCAAACATTAGAATATGTGTTTTGGATACTGAATATGCAATTGGATCCTTGGAAAACTGGTTTAAAACCATTTGTCCACAAATTTTCACAAGTGAACGATTTGCGTTCAAACATGCACACAAGTGCACATCTTGTGCATTTGTTAATATTAACAAGAATTATGAGTTTTAAATGTTAGAATATCTATTTATGATACTAAATATTCAATTGGAGCCTTGGTTAACTTGTTTAAAACCATTTGTGCATAAATTTGTGCAAGTGCACGATTTGTGTTCAAACATGTGCACAAGGGCACATCTTGTGTATTTAGTAATATCAATAGCATTTATGATTTTCAAATGTTAGAATAATTGTTTAGAAAACTGAATATGCAATTGGATCCTTGGATAATTGGTGCAAAACCATTTTTCCACAAATTTGCACAAGAGCACGATTTAATTTCAAACATGTGCGCAAGTGCACATCTTATGCATTTATTAATGTTAGCAAGATTTATGAGTTTCAAATGTTAGAATATCTATTTAGGATACTGAATATGCATTTGAAGCCTTGGTTAACTTGTTTAAAACCATTTGTGTAGAAATTTGCATAAGTGCACAATTTGTAATCAAACATGCGCACAAGTGCACATCTTGTGCATTTATTAATGTTAATAAGATTTATGAATTTCAAATGTTTTAATATCTATTTAGGATACTAAATATGCAATTGGAGCATTGGTTAACTTGTTTAAAACCGTTCGTGTGCAAGTTTTCACAAGTGCACGATTTGCATTCAAACATGCGCACAAGCGCACATCTTGTGCATTTATAAATGTCAATAAGATTTATATGTTTTAAATGTTAGAATATGCCTTTGGGATACCAAATATGTAATTGGAGCCTTAGTTAACTTGTTTAAAACCATTTGTGCACTACATTGCACAAATCCATGATTTGCGTTCAAACATGTGCACAAGTGCACATCTTGTGTATTTATTAACGTCAATAATATTTATGAGATTCAAATGTTAGAACATGTGTTTAGGATATTGAATAGGCAATTGGAGCCTTGGATAGCTTGTTTAAAACTATTAGTGCACAAATTTGCCTGAGTGCATATCTTGTACATTTATTAATGTCAACAAGATTTAAGAGGTTGGAATGATAGAATGTGTTTTTTGGATAATTAATACACAATTGGAGCCTTGTATAACTTGTTTAAAACCATTTGTGCGCAAATTTTCACATGTGCACGATTTGTGTTCAAACATGCGAGCAAGTGCACATAATGTGCATTTATTAATGTCAATAAGATTTATGAGTTTCAATTGTTAGAATATCTATTTAGGATACTTAATATACAATTGGACCCTTGGTTGTCTTGTTTAAAACCATTTGTGTACAAATTTGTACAAGTGCATAATTTGCATTCAAACATGCGCACAAGTGCACATCTTATGTATTTATTAATGTTAAGAAGATTTATGAGTTTCAAATGTTAGAATATATGTTTAGGATACTGAATATGCAATTGGATCCTTGGATAACTGGTTCAAAACCATTTGTCCACAAATTTGCACAAGTTCATGATTTGAGTTAAGATATGCTCACAAGTGCACATCTTAGGCATTTATTAATGTTAACAATATTTATGAGTTTCAAATGCTAGAATATCTATTTAGTATATTAATATGAAATTGGAGCCTTAGTTAACTTGTTTAAAATGATTTGTGCACAAATTTCCACAAGTGCACGATTAGCGTTAAAATACGCGCACAAGTGCACATCTTATGCATTTATTAATGTGAACAAGATTTATGAGTTTCAAATGTTAGAATATCTATTTAGGATATTGAATATGCAATTGGAGCCTTGGTTAACTTGTTTTAAAATAATTTGTGCACAAATTTGCACAAGTGCACGATTTGCGTTGAAACATGCGCACAAGTGCACATCTTGTGCATTTATTAATATCAACAACATTTATGATTTTCAAATGTTAGAATATGTGTTTAGGATACTGAATATGCAACTGGATCCTTGGATAACTTGTTCAAAACCATTTGTTCACAAATTTGCACAAGTGCACGATTTGCGTTCAAACATGTGCACAAGTGCACTTCTTATGCATTTATTAATGGAAACAAGATTTATGAGTTTCAAATGTTAGAATTTGCGTTTAGCATACTCAATATGCAATTGGAGCCTTGGTTAACTTGTTTAAAACAATTTGTGCATAAATTTGGACAAGTGCACGATTTGTATTCAAATATGTGCATAAGTGCACATCTTGTGCACTTATTAATGCCAATAAGATTTATGAATTTCAAATGTTAGAATATGTGTTTACGATATTGAATATGCAATTGGAGCCTTGGTTAACTTGTTTAAAACCATTCGTGCATAAATTTGCACAAATGCATTATTTGAGTTCAAACATGCACACAAGTGCACATCTTGTGCACTTATTAATGTAAATAATAATTATGAGATTCAAATTTTAGAACATGTGTTTAGGATACTGAATATGCAATTAAAACCTTGGATAGCTTGTTTAAAACCATTAGTGCACAAATTTGCCTGAGTGCACATCTTTTGCATTTATTAATGTCAATAAGATTTATGAGGTTAGAATGATAGAATGTGCAGTTTGGATAATTAATATGCAATTGGAGCCTTGTGTAACTTATGTAAAACCATTTGTGC
Organism: Mallotus repandus; assembly: GCA_949671775.1. NCBI lineage: Eukaryota > Viridiplantae > Streptophyta > Magnoliopsida > Malpighiales > Euphorbiaceae > Mallotus > Mallotus repandus. The sequence continues at coordinate 23,118 of CATIWM010181497.1, forward strand.
ACAAATTTTTGCAAGTGCACGATTGTGTTCAAACATATGCACAAGTGCACATCTTATGCATTTATTAATGTTAATAAGATTTATGAGTTTAAAATGGTAGAATATGTGATTAGGATACTAAATATGTAATTAGAGCCTTGGTTAACTTGTTTAAAACGAATTATGCTCAAATTTGTACAAGTGCACAAATCGCGATCAAACATGCACACAAATGCATATCTTCTGCATTTATTAATGTCAAAAAATTTATGAATTTCAAATGTTGGAATATGTGTTTAGGATAATGAATATGCAATTGGATCCTTGGATAACTTGTTTAAAACCATTTATCCACAAATTTGCACAAATGCATGATTTGCGTTCAAACATGCACACAAGTGCACATCTTATGCATTTTTTTAATGTTAACAAGCTTTACAAGATTCAAATGTTAGAATATATGTTTAGGATACTGAATATGTAATTGGAGCCTTGGATAACTTATTTAAAACCATTTGTGCATAAATTTGCCTAAGTGCACATCTTATACATTTATTAATGTCAACAAGATTTATGAGTTTGGAATGATAGAATGTGCAGTTAGGATAATCAATATGCAATTGGAGCCATGTATAACTTGTTTAAAACAATTTGTGCATGAATTTGCACAAGTGCACGATTTGTGTTCAAACATGCATAAGTGCACATCTTGTGCATTTATTAATTGCAACAATATTTATGTGTTTTAAATGTTAGAATATGTGTTTAGGAAACCAAATATGCAATTGGAACCTCGGTTAACTAGTTGAAAACCATTTGTGCACAAATTTGCACAAGTGCATGATTTCCGTTTAAACATGCGCATAAGTGCATGATTTGCGTTCAAACATGCGCATAAGTGCATGATTTTCGTTCAAGCATTCGTACAAGTGCACATCTTATGAATTTGTTAATATCAAATAGATTTATGAGTTTCAAATTTTAGAATACATGTTTAGGATACTAAAGTTGCAATTGGAGCCTTGGTTAACTTGTTTAAAACCAATTGTGCACAAATTTGCACAGGGCATGATTTGCGTTCAAACATGTGCATAAGCGCACATCTTGTACATTTATTAATGTAAACAAGATTTATGAAATTCAAATGTTAGAATATGTGTTTGGGACATTGAATATGCAATTGGAGCCTTGGATAACTTGTTTAAAGCCATTTGTGCACAGATTTGCCCGACTGCACGATTTGCGTTCAAACATACACATAAGTGCACATCTTGTACATTTATTAATGTCAATAAGATTTATTAGTTTACAATAATAGAATGTGCATTTAGGATATTGAATATTCAATTGGAGCCCTGTATAACGTTTTTAAAACCATTTGTGCATAAATTTCCACATGTGCACGATTTGTGTTCAAATAACCGAGCAAGTGCACATCTTGTGCATTTATTAATGTAAACAATATTTATGAGTTTCAAATGTTATAATATCTATTTAGGATATTGAATATGAAATTAGAGCCTTGGTTAACTTGTTTAAAACCATTTGAGCATAAATTTGCACAAGTGCACGATTTGCGTTCAAACATGTGCATAAGTGCACATCTTGTGCATTTATTAATGTCAACATGATTTATAACTTTCAAATGTTAGAATATCTATTTAGGATACTCAATATACAATTGAAGCCTTGGTTGTCTTATTTAAAACCATTTGTGAACAAATTTGCAGAAGTGCATGATTTGCGTTCAAACATGCGCACAAGTGCACATCTTGTGCATTTATTAATGTCAACAAGATTTATAAGGTTTAAATATTAGAATATGTGTTTAGGATATTGAATATGCAATTGGAGCCTTGTTTAACTTATTTTAAGCCATTTGTGAGGAAAATTTGTAAAAGTGCATGGTTTGCATTTAACCATGCGCACATGTGCACAACTTGTGCATTTATTAATGTCAACAAGATTTATGAGTTTCAAATGCTATAATTGTTAGCATAGGTGGTATGCCCTAGAGGCCAATCATATATTTTGACGTTGTAAATTATCCTAAATAGCAATAAAAGTATTCTTTTATCTAAAATGTTTATTTAATTAAATATTTATCCATTAACATAATGTTAAATAACTTTATTATCAAGAGTTGATAATATGAGTGACAAATTTATTTAGTACATGTGGTTTAAAATGTTCGTAGTCAATATATTAATATTTGGATAATATTAATTTAATTATCACCTCTGTCTATTTTCCTTGATTAGTATATGATACTAATAGTGGGAGGTAGTGAGTCTCATGCTACTTGATATGGGATATCAGAATAGACATGTGGTTACTCATGTGATGGGTGGATTGAACATGGCGTTAGATATATGATTGCATGGATATTCATATATAATCAACAATCACAATCTAGGTCATAATGGTGCATATAGTCCTTTGACCTGAGGTGACATGGTCATCCACATTTGAGTGACTACAGTTTATTACTACTTACATACTTGTGTTAATCAAACATGGGCATATGGCGTGTGGTGGCTCTAGTCAGTTAAATATAGGGATGAGTGTTCAGCCAAAATGGGATTCATTGCCTAGAGTGGACTGTGATAAGATCCTATGCTATCTAAGTTTCTTCTTAATGAATAAGTTCTTGGCCAGGATAGACATGACATGAATTGAATGAGTTTTAGTGTTGGTCACATTTTATCAAGAATTAGAACTTGAGATGAGGTCAGATGATATAACTATTAGAGTTTGACTAAACCATGACTCTAGGTTATATCGGGATCTTTTAATGAAGGGATTCTAGTGCACGGTAATTATAACCAAAGGGTTCGTGTGAATCAATACTTGCATTCATTTCTAACTAGGTAGTTGCGATATAGATGCTAGGGGTCACACAAAACTTATGAGAACTAAATGTGCATAATTGTGATTTTCATATTTAGACTTCAAAGAGTTTCAAATAATATCAAGTGTTGATATTATCTTCTCATTGCCAATTAGACATAAACCTAGTAAGTCACACCTAAAGAGCTTTACCAAATCGCCATCTATATTAATCTAATTATTGATTAAAGAGTTTAATTAATTAATTAAGATTAATGGAATTGGATTTATGCTTCAAGCAATGATTCTAGAATATTATAAAGTCTAATTCCACTAATGGTTTAATTATTAATTCATACTTAATTAATATGAGATATTAATTAGAGTATTAAATTAATAAATTATATTATTTTTAATTGGACTTGGAATTAATGACCCAAGTTGTTTGGGCCTAGGCCCAAAAGGGTTTTGGACCAAAGATTAATCTAAGAAATAAAGAAAGCCCATGAACCTAATCCAAGCCCATTTGTCATATGGATTGGGCTTGGGCCAAGTGTTGGCCCAATTACTAAGCCCAAATCAATGTGAACATGACATGGTCAAAATTTGTAATGTTAAGCATACATTATCACTTTGGTGTAAAATGTTGACCATGAAAAATGATAAGGATTAAAGCTTGGTTTATTAGGCTTGGCATATTACGCACATTATCTCTAATGTGTAAATTGTTAACCTTGGCTAAATCAAGATTAGGTTGCATGATTAAAGTGTAGAGAATGTATATAGATAAATGCATAAGATATATTAATTCTCTACATACTTCTTGGTGCATTAGATTAGTGTACAAGTTGTATACTTATCATGATGAGTTGGATCCTTATCATGAAAACTCACATGCATGTGATCCAATAGATTATGTGATTGGGGTTAGCTTTCTCCACATATAAATATATGACCTTGGATATGTTCAAAGGTTACACAATTTTGAGAATTTTGTGTAGAGACACAAAAAGAAAGAAAACAACATATACACAATATAAACCCAAAGTATACTTGCAAGAGATTAAGTTAGTGCAAGACTGATGAGGATCACTAGAGAGGAAACTTTCAATCAACCTAATCAAAGCAAGTAGGTAGCTTGGGAAAGCTTTGGTGTTTCAAGCTAGAGGCCTAACACTTGGGAGGCTAAGCATTTGATTCAAGAGTTGAACCAAAAGATCCAAAGCTTGTAGAATACTTGTGGTCTACATCAAACTTAGGAGATTGTAAATAGCAATGTGTACTTGAGGTATATTAGTGACTCCATTAAGAACTCCATCACCCACTAGAAATCCATCTAGTAAGGGATTTCCGTTTCCTATTTTGGAAGTGTAGGATTCATCAAGTTAGTGGGAGGCCATTATGATAAAAGACCAAATCTATTGTTAAGATTATCAAGGCCATTTAACTAATAATCTTGTTATATTTTTACAGCAATTTGATAATATGAGGTCATCAAACCCACTAAGCATCATTCTCGAAAACCATAGACTCACCGGACTTAATTTTATTGATTGGCTACGTAATCTAATAGTTGTTTTGGCCTCCGAACGCATTTTATATGTTTTGGAACAAAGTCATCTTGGACCCTTTCCACTAAATGCTATGCAAGAAGAATGTGACACTCTTGCAAAATGGAAAGATGATGACTTATAAGCACATTGCATTATGTGGGCTTCCATGAGCAATGAACTTTATAGACAACATGAGAAGTACACTACTGCAAAGGAAATCCTACTTCACTTGCAAGAGTTGTTTGGTAAATAAAGTAGGACCGTTAAATATGAGATATCTAAGTGGCTTTTCATGATAAAATTAAGGAGGGTGAGGATGTTAGAGCTCACGTGAATTCTATGATTCATTCCTTTGAGGAACTTGATAGTCTAGATTTCATGATGGATGATCAACTCCAAATCGATTTGATCTTACAATCCCTCTCGGAGTCATTTGGGCAAACCATTGCTAATTTCCATATGAAAATATTTGAATGTACTCTTGCGAAATTATTAAATATGCTTGTGACAACCCAAAAGGCTATTCACAATGAAAAAGGGAAGGAAGTTGCTTTGATTGCCTCTTCTAGTGGGACTAAGAAGAATAAGGGCAATAAAAGAAAGAAAGCCAAGGGAAGAGTTCCCAAAGCTTCTAGAGGAATAAGCAAAAACAAAGGCAAAAGAAAGGTTGAGAACAAAGGCAAGGGAAAATGTTTCTATTGCCAAGGAGATGGACATTGGAAAAAAAATTGTCCTAAGTTCCTTAAATCAATGAAAGGAAAGGACAAGATTGGAGAAGGTGAGACTTTCTCTAATTTAAGTATTTCTAAATGTTCTAAGAGCTCATCTAATGTATGGGTATTGGATATTGGTGCTAGTTCTCACATATGTTCTTCCTTGCAGGATCTAGCAAGTGAAAGAAGGTTGGGGTCAAATGAGGTGACTCGAAAACTTGGAGATGGAGCAAGTGTTGCTTCCAAAGCTATGGGAACAACCTCAATTGACTAAAATAATCATGTTTTATTATTGAATAATGTTTTATATGTACCTAATGCTTATAAGAACATCATCTCTATTTCTAGTTTGACTAGAAAAGGTTATAAGTTTTTATTTGAAAGAGATGTATATACTATCTATTTTAATAATGAGATAGTTGGCATGGGTTATATATTACATGGTCTTTATTATATTGATAATAAATCCAATAACAAACAATATCCAACCAATGTGAATGTTGTGAATACAATGCTAATTGACAATGCCTCCAATCCAAAATATCTATGGCACTTAAGATTATATCATATTGCGGAAGATAGGATCAACAAGTTGGAAAAAAATGGGAATCTTAAGCAATCTTGAATCCACATACAATCCAACTTGTGAGGCTTGTCTTCAAGGCAAAATGACTAGATCACCATTTGTTGGACAAATGGCAAGAGCCAAAGATGTGTTGGAAGTAGTACATAGTGATTCTACTACTTCATTACCTTTATAGATGATCTATCAAGGTATGGACATTTATATTTAATGAAATATAAAAGTGAATCCTTTGAAAAGTTCAAAGAATTTAAAGTCTAAATAGAGAACCAAACGGGAAAAAGTATTAAAGTCCTATGATCAGATCGAGGAGGTCAATCCTTAAGTACTGAATTTACTAAATTCCTTAAGGAACATGGCATTATTTCACAACTCACTCCACCAGGAACACCTCAATTAAGTGGTGTATCCAAAAGGAGAAATTGAACTCTATTAAATATGGTTCGATCAATGATGAGCTATACAGATTTGCCTACTTTCCTTTGAGGTTTTGCATTACTAATTGTTGCTTACATCCTAAATCGTGTCCCATCAAAGTTTGTTTCTAACACACCATATGAGATATGGCATGGTAAGACACCAAGTCTTAAGGATGTTAAGATTTGGGGATTCCCAGCTTATATTAAAAGGCTAAAAATAGACAAATTGATGCAAGGTCAATTCAAGGCAGATTTATTAGATATCCTAAAGATATTTTAGGATATTATTTCTATCTTCCTATTAAACAAGTTATTGTTGTAAGCAGAGATGCCATATTTCTTGAGAAAAAGTTTCTTCAATAAGGTGGTAAAGGAAGGGAGATAACATTAGAAGAGGAATCTTCTAATGAAGCCAATCAAGTTGATCAAATGGAAATTGATCAAGAGTCTAATCCCACTAAAAATATCATCACACCAATTCCTAGAAGATCAAGTAGGGTATCTCATCCATCAAAGAGTTATAGTTTTCTACATAGTATGCAAGAGTTGCATATTCATGAAGAAAACAATCATGTTGATGATCCTACAACATATGATAAAGCTTTATCATATAAAAATTCTTTAAAATAGCTTGAAGCGATGAAAGCCAAAATGGATTCCATGTATGCAAACAAAGTATTGACACTTGTTGATCCACCTGAAGGTATTATACCTATAGGCTATAAATGGTTGTTCAAGAGAAAGATTGGTCCAGATGGAAAGGTTGATACCTATAAAGCAAGGCTTGTAGCGAAAGGGTTTTACCAATGGCATGGGTTTGACTATGAGGAAACCTTCTTACCAATAGCCATGCTTAAATCCGTTCGAATACTTCTCGCCATAGCTGCACACTATGACTATGAGATTTGGAAAATGGATGTGAAAACTACTTTTCTCAATGGTTATGTTGAGGAAGAAATTTATATGGAACAACGCAAGGGTTTTGAATCAGAGGAAGGTTCGAAAGTGTGCAAGCTTAATAGATCAATTTATGGTCTAAAGCAAGCTTCAAGGAGTTGGAATCATCGTTTTGATGAAGCCATTTGATCTTTTAGTTTTGTCAAAAATGAAGATGAGCCTTGTGTGTACAAGAAGGTTAGTGGGAGCCAACTCACTTTCTAGTACTATATGTTGATGATATTTTATTGATTGGGAATGATGTTGGTATGCTTACAAATGTAAAACTACGGTTGTGCAAAACTTTCTCCAAGAAAGACTTAGGGGAAGCTACCTATATTCTTGGCATTCGAGTCGATAGAGATTGATTAAAAAGAATGATAGGTTTATCCCAAAGTCTTTACTTGGAAAAGGTGTTGAAGAGATTCAACATGCTTGATTCCAAGAGAGGATTGTTACCTTGTAGGCATGGTATGCATTTATCCAAGGGTATGTCACCTAAAACTCCCGAGGAAATGGAACAAATGGCTAAAGTTCCTTATGCTTCAACTATAGGAAGCTTGATGTATGCTATGTTGTGTATTAGGCCTTATATTGCCTATGTTGTTAGTGTGACTAGCAGGTTTTATCCAATCCAGCTATAGAACACTGGATAGCTGTTAAGGCAATCTTTAAGTACTTGAGAATGACTAAAGATTTAGTCTTAACTTATAGAGGAGGTTATTTACAAATAGATGGTTTCACAGATTCTGATTTCCAATCAAATGTAGATGATAGAAAGTCTATCTCAAAGTTTATATGTAATGGAGGAGCAGCGAGCTGGAAAAGTTCCAAGCATGGTGTCACTACTGATTCCACTACGAAAGCCGAGTATATAGCTGCATCAGATGCTACTAAAGAGGTTTTTTAGATTAAAAAGTTCATTATCAAACTCAAAATTGTTCCTTCCATTGAGTCTCTGATTCCTCTGTATTACGACAACAATGGAGCCATTGCTTTGGCAAAGGAACTGAGGTCTCACCAGAAATCCAAACGCATAGAAAGGCATTTTCATATTATCAAGGAATTTGTTGGAAAAGGTGATATCATCATACAAAAGATAGCTTCAGCTGAAAATGTCATTGATCCACTTACTAAAGCACTAACACAACTACAGCTGGATCGACATCTTAAGAAGATGGGTCTAACATACTGTAGTGATTAGTACTAGTGCAAGTGGGAGATTGTAAGCATAGGTGATATGCTCTAGAGGTGTGTGGTGGCTCTAGTCGGTTAAATGTAGGGATGAGTGTTTTGCCAAGATGCGATTTATTGCCTGGAGTGGATCAGGATAAGATCCTATGCTATCTAAGTCTGTTTGTGATGAATAAGTTCCTGGCTAGGACAAATATGACATGAATTGAAAGAGTTTCAGTGTTGGTCATGTTTTTATCACTAATTAGAACTTGAGATGAGGTCATATGATATAACTATTAGAGTTTGACTAAACCATGTCTCTAGGTTATATCAGGATCTTTTAATGAAAGGATTCTAGTGCACGGTAATTATGACGAAAGGGTCGTGTGAATCAATACATGCATTCATTTCTAATTGGGCAGTTGTGATATCGATGCTAGGGGTCAATCACAACTTTTGAGAACTAAATGTGCATAATTGGGATTTTTAAATAATATTAAGTGTTGATATTATCTTCTCATTGCTAATTAGACATGAACCTTCTAAGTCACACCTAAAGAGCTTTACCAAATCACCATCTACATTATTCTAATTATTGATTAAAGAGTATAATCAATTAATTAAGATTAATGGAATTGGATTTATGCTTCAAGCAATAACTCTAGCATATCATGAAATCTAATTCCACCAAGGGTTTAATTATTAATTTATACTTAATTAATATGAGATATTAATTAGAGTATTAAATTAATAAATTATGTTGTTTCTAATTGGACTTAAAATTAATGGCCCAAGTTGTTTGGTCCTAGGACCAAAAGGGTTTTAGATCAAAGATTAATCCAAGAAATAGAGAAAGCCCATGAACCTAATCCAAGCCCATTTGTCATATGGATTGGGCTTGGGCTATGTGGTGGCCCAATTGCTTAGCCCAAATCAATGTGAACATGACATGGTCAAAATTTGTCATTTTAAGCATACATTATCACTTTGGTGTAAAATGTTGACCATGACAAATGATAAGGATTAAAGCTTGGTTTATTAGGCTTGGCATATTAGGCACATTATCTCTATTGTGTAAATTGTTGACCTTGGCTAAATCAAGATTAGGTTGCATGATTAAAGTGTAGAGAATGTATGTAAACAAATACATGAGATGTATTAATTCTCTACATATTTATTGGTGCATTAGATAAGTGTCCAACTTGTATACTTATCATGATGAGTTGGATCCTTATCATGACAACTCACATGCATATGATGTAAGAGATTATGTCATTGGGGTTAGCTTTCTCTACCTATAAATATATGACCTTGGATATGTTCAAAGGTTACACAATTTTGAGAATTTTTTGTAGAGACACAAAAAGAAAGAAAACAACATAAACCCAAAGTATACTTGTAAGAGATTAAGTTAGTGCAAGACTTTTGAGGGTCACTAGAGAGGAAACTTGTAATCAACCTAATCAAAGTAAGTTGGTGACTTGGCAAAGCTTTGGTGTTTCAAACTAGAGGCCTAACATTTGATTCAAGAGTTGAACCGAAAGATCCAAAGCTTGTAGAATACTTGTGGTCTAGATAACACTTAGGAGATTGTAAGTTTTCTTGAAACTTAGAATTCTTAGATTCTTATTTGTATGTTCTTTTGATATTTAGCTATGTGTTTAATGCAAATTGGATCCTTGGGAAAGGAAATCTCCATGTTATGAAGGGTTGTGCAAGTTAAAATTTAAAATTTCACTCTATTTGAGGCTTGTGCTTACAACACTTGGATGTTGCATAACCGTTTCCTTTCAATAATATATGTTTATGATACTGAATATGCAATTGGATCCTTGGATAACTGGCTCAAAACCATTTGTCCACAAACTTGCACAAGTTCACAATTTGCGTTCAAACATGCGCACAAGTGTACATGTTGTGCATTTATTAATGTTAATAAGATTTATGAGTTTCAAATGTTGGGATATCTATTTAGGATACTTAATATGCAATTGGAGCCTTGGTTAACTTGTTTAAAACCATTTTTACACAAATTTCCACAAGTGCACGATTTGCGTTCAAACATGCGCACAAGTGCACATCTTGTGCATTTATTAATGTTAACAAGATTTATGAATTTTAAATGTTAGAATATATATTTAGGATACTGAATATGCAATTGGAGCCTTGGTGAACTTGTTTAAAACCATTTGTGCACAAATTTGCATAAGTGCATGATTTGCGTTTAAACATGCACACAAGTGCACATCGTGTGCATTTATTTAAAAGGAAACAGTTATGCAATATCCAAGTATGGTGAGCACAAGCCTCAAATAGGGTAAAATTTTAAATTTTCACTTGCATAACCCTTCATAACTTGAAGATTTCCCTTTCTAAGGATCCATTTTGCCTTTAACACATAGCTAAATATCAAAAGAACATGTAAACATCAATCTAGGAATTCTAAGTTTAGGAATACTTACGAACTCCCAAGTTTGATGTAGACCACAAGTATTCTACAAGCTTTGGATCTTTAGGTTCAACTCTTGAATCAAATGCTTAGCCTCCCAAGTGTTAGACCTCTAGCTTGAAACACCAAAGCTTTCCAATCACCTTCTTGCTTTGATTTGGTTAGTTGCAAGTTTCCTCTTTAGTGACCCTCACAAGTCTTGCACTAACTCAATTTATTGCAAGTATATTTTTGGTTCATTTTGTGTATATATTGTTATTTCTCTTTTTGTGTCTCTACACAAAGTGTCTAACCTCTAAAAACATTTGTTAGGTTATGTATTTATCAGTAGAGAAAGCTAACCCTTATAATATAATCTCTTGCATCACATGTATATGATTTTTCATGATAAGTATAAAACCTATCATGATAAGTATACAACTCATCATGATATGCATACAACTTGTATACTTATCTAGTGCACCAAGAATTATGTAGAGAATTAATACATATCATATATATGTCTACATACATTCTCTACACTTAATCATGTCACCTAATCCTTATCTATACACACAAGAGATAATGTGTGTCTAACATGAAAAGCCAAATAAGCTAAGCTTAATACTTATCATATTAAGTATGCAATTGGATCCTTGGATAACTGGCTCAAAACCATTTGTCCACAAATCTACATAACTGCACGAATTGTGTCCAAACATGCGCACAAGTGCACATTTTGTACATTTATTAATGTTAACAAGATTTATGAGTTTTAAATGTTGGAATATCTATTTAGGATACTGAATATGCAATTGGAGCCTTGGCTAACTTGTTTAAAACCATTTGTGCACAAATTTGCACAAGTGCACGAATTGCGTTCAAACATGCGCACAAGTGCACATCTTGTGCATTTATTAATGTCAACAAGATTGATGAGCTTCAAATGTTAGAATAAGTGTTTATGATGGTAAATATGAAATTGGAGCCTTGGCTAACTAGTTTACATGCATTTGTGCACAAATTTACACAAGTGCATGATTTACGTATAAACATGTGCACAAGTGCAAGATTTCCGTAAAAACAAGCTCACAAGTGCACATCTTGTGCATTTATTAATGTCAACAATATTTATGAGTTTCAAATGGTATAATATGTGTTTAGGATATTGAACATGCAATTGGACCCTTGGCTAACTTGTTTAAAACCATTTTTACACAAATTTGCAAAAGTGCACGAATTGCGGTCAAACATGCGCACAAGTGCACATCTTATGCATTTAATACTGTCAATAAGATTTATCAGTTTCAAATGTTAGAATATGTGTTTAGGATACTAAATATGCAGTTGGAACCTTTGTTTTCTAGTTTAAAACCATTTGTGCTCGTATTTGCATAAGTGCATGATTGGAGTTCAAACATGCGCCCAAGTTCACGATTTGCGTTCAAACATGCGCACAAGTGTACATCTTGTGCATTTATTAATGACAAACAAATTTATGAGTTTATAATTTTAGAATACATTTTTAGGATACTAAATATGCAATTGGAGCCTTGGTTAACTTGTTTAAAATGAATTGTGCACAATTTGCATAAGTGCATGATTTGCGTTCAAATATGCGCACAAGTGCACATGTTGTGGATTTATTAATGTCAATAGGATTTATGGGAATCAAATGTTAGAATATGTGTTTGGGATATTGAATATAAAATTGGAGTAGTGGATAACTTGTTTAAAACCATTTGTGCACAGATTTGCACAAGTGCACGATTTGCGTTTAAACATGCACACAAATGCACATCTTGTTCATTTATTGATGTCAACAAGATTCATGAGTTTAGAATGATAGAATGTGCATTTAGGATATTGAATATGCAATTCAAGCACTGTATAACTTGTTGAAAACCATTTGTGTACCAATTTGAACATGTGCATGATTTGTGTTCAAACATATGAGCAAGTGCACATCTTGTGCATTTATAAGTTTCAAATGTTAGAATATCTATTTAGGATACTAAATATCAAATTGGAGCCTTGGTTAACTTGTTTAAAACCATTTGTGCAAAAATTTGCACATGTGCACGATTTACGCACAAACAATTGCCTAAGCACACATCTTATGCATTTATTAATGTCACCAAGATTTATGAGTTTTAAATGTTAGAATATGTGTTTAGGATAACGAATATGCAATTGGATCCTTGGTTAACTTGTTTAAAACCATTTGTGCACAAATTTGCATAAGTGCACGAATTGCGTTCAACCCTATGCAGAAGTGCACATCTTGTGCATTTGTTAATGTTAACAAGATTTATGAGTTTCAAATGTTAGAACATTTTTTTAGGATACCAAATATGCAATAGGAGCCTTGGCTAACTTGTTTAAAGCCATTTGTGTACAAATTTCCACAAGAGCACGATTTACGTTCAAATATGCGCACATGTGAACATCTTATGCATTTATTAATTTCAACAAGATTTATGAGTTTCAAATGTCTGAATATATGTTTAGGATACTAAATACGCAATTGGAGCCTTGGTTAACTAGTTTAAAACCATTTGTGCACAAACTTTCACAAGTGCACGATTTGAGTTCAAACATGCACACAAGTGCACATCTTGTGCATTTATTAATGTCAAACAGATTTATGAGTTTTAAATTTTATAATACATGCTTAGGATACTAAATATGCAATTGGAGCCTTGGTTAACTTGTTTAAAACCAACTATGCATAAATTTGCATAAGGGCATGATTTACGTTCAAACATGCCCACAGGTGCACATCTTGTGCATTTTCTAATTTCAGTAGGATTTTTGAGATTCAAATGTTAGAATATCTATTTAGGATATTGAATATGCAATTATAGCCTTGGTTAACTTGTTTAAAACCATTTTTGCAAAAATTTGTACTATTGCACAATTGACGTTCAAACTTGCGCACAAGTGCACATCTTATGCATTTATTTATGTTCAAAAGATTTATGAGTTTCAACTATTAGAATATGTGTTTAGGATAATGAATATTCAATTGGATCCTTGGTTAATTTGCCTAAAACCATATGTGCACAAATTTGCATAAGTGCACGAATTGCGTTCAAACATGCGCACAAGTGCACATCTCGGGCATTTGTTAATGTCAATAAGATTTATAAGTTTAAAATGTTAGAACATGTGTTTAGGATATCGAATATGCAATTGGAGCCTTGGCTAACATGTTTAAAGCCATTTTTGTACAAATTTGTACAAGTGCATGATTTGCGTTCAAACATGCGCACGTGAACATCTTATGCATTTACTAATGTCAATAAGATTTATGAGTTTCATATGTCTAACTATGTGTTTAGGATACTAAATATGCAATTGGAGCCTTGGTTAATTGGTTTAAAACTATTTGTGCACAAATTTTCACAAGTGCACGATTTGAGTTCAAACATGCACACAAGTGCATATCTTGTGCATTTATTAATGTCAAACAGATTTATGAGTTTTAAATTTTCTAATACGTGTTTAGGATACTAAATATGCAATTGAAGCCTTGGTTAACTTGTTTAAAACCAATGTTTAAAACCAACTATGCATAAATTTGCACAAGGGCATGATTTACGTTCAAACATGCCCACAAGTGCACATCTTGTGCATTTTCTAATTTCAGTAGGATTTTTGAGATTCAAATGTTAGAATATCTATTCAGGATACTGAATAGGCAATTAGAGCCTTGGTTAACTTATTTAAAATAGTTTGTGCCAAAATTTGCATTAGTGCACAATTTACGTTCAAACATGCGCACAAGTGCACATCCTATGCCTTTATTTATGTTAACAAGATTTATGAGTTTCAAATGTTAGAATATCTATTTAGGATATTAAATATGCAATTGGAGACTTGGTTAACTTGTTTAAAACCATTTGTGTGCAAATTGGCACATGTGCTTGATTTGCGTTCAAACATGCACACTAGTGCACATCTTATACATTTATTAGTTTCAACAAAATTTATGGGTTTCAAATGTTAGAATATGTGTTTAAGATAATCAATATGCAATTGGAGCCTTGGTTAACTTGTTTTAAACCATTTGTGCACAAATTTTCATAAGTACACGAATTGCGATCAAACCTGCGTATAGATGCACATCTTCTGCATTTATTCATGTCAACAAGATTTATGAGTTTAAAATGTTAGAACATATTTTTAGGATACTCAATATGCAATTAGAGCCTTGAGTAACTTGTTTAAAGCCATTTGTGCACAAATTTTCAAAAGTGCACGATTTGCATACAAACATGCACACAAGTGCACATCTCGTGTATTGATTAGTGTCAGCAATATTTATGAGTTTCAAATGTTAGAATATTTGTTTAAGATACTGAATTTGCAATTGGAGGCTTGGTTAACTTGTTTAAAACCATTTGTGTAAAACTTTACATAAGTGCACATCTTGTGCATTTATTAATGTCAACTAGATTTATGAGTTTCAAATGTTAGAACATGTGTTTAGGATATCGAATATGAAATTGAAGCCTTGGCTAACTAGTTTAAAGCCAATTGTCAACAAATTTGCACAAGTGCTCGATTTGCATAAAAACATGTGCACAAGTGCACATCTTTTGCATTTATTAGTGTCAATAAGATTTATGAGTTTCAAATGTTAGAATATGTGTTTAATTTTAGGAATATGCAATTGGAGCCTTAGTTAACTTGTTTAAAACCATTTGTGCACAAATTTGCACAAGTGCACAAATTGCGTTCAAACCTGCGCACAGGTGCACAACTTGTTCATTTATTAATGTCAACAAGATAATGAGGTTTAAATGTTAGAACCTATTTTTGGGATACTGAATATGCGATTGGAGCCTTGGTTAACTTCTTTGAAGCCATTTGTGCACAAAATTGGAGAAGTGAATGATTTGCGTACAAACATGCGCACAAGTGTACATCACATGTATTGATTAGTGTCAACAAAATTTATGAGTTTCAAATGTTAGAATATGTGTTTAAGATACTGAATATGCTATTGTAGCCTTGGTTAACTTTTTTAAAACCATTTGAGTAGAAATTTGCACAAGTGCACGAATTGCGTTCAAACATACGCACAAGTCCACATCTTGTGCATTTATTAATGTTAACAAGATTTATGAGCTTCAAATGTTAGAAAAAGTGTTTAGGATATTGAATATGAAATTAGAGCCTCGGCTAACTAGTTTAAAGCCAATTGTGCACAAATTTGTACAAGTGCACGATATGCGTACAAATATGTGCACAAGTGCACGATTAACGTAAAAACATAGGCACAAGTGCACATCTTGTGCATTTATTAATCTCAAAAAGATTTATGAGTTTCAAATGATAGAATATGTGTTTAGGATATTGAACATGCAATTGGACCCTTAGCTAACTTGTTCAAAACCATTTTTGCACAAATTTGCACAAGTGCACGAATCGCGTTCAAATATGCACACAAGTGCACATCTTATGCATTAAATAATGTCAACAAGTTTTATGAGTTTTAAATGTTAGAATATGTGTTTAGGATACTAAATATGCAATTGGAGCCTTGGTTAACTTGTTTAAAACCAATTGTGCACAATTTACAGAAAGGCATGAATTGCGTTCAAACATGCGCACATGTGAACATCTTATGGATTTATTATTGTCAATAGGATTTATGGGATTCAAATGTTATAATATGTGTTTGGGATACTGAATAAGCAATTGAAGTAGTGGATAACTTGTTTAAAACCATTTGTGCAAACATTTGCACAACTGCATGATTTGCGTTCAAACATGCACACAAATGCACATCTTGTACATTTATTAATGTCAATAAGATTGATGAGTTTGGAATGATAGAATGTGCATTTAGGATATTGAATATGCAATTCAAGCATCATACAACTTGTTTAAAACCATTTGTTCACAAATTTGAACCTGTGCACAATTTGTGTTCAAATATATGAGCAATGAACATCTTGTGCAATTATTAATGTTAACAATATTTTATGAGTTTCAAATGTTAGAATATCTATTTAGGATACATAATATGGAATTGGAGCCTTGGTTAACTTTGTTCAAAGCCATCTGTGCAAAAATTTTCACAAGTGCACGATTTGTGCTTAAACAAGCTCCCAAGTGCACATCTTGTGCATTTATTAATGTCAACAAGATTTATGAGTTTTAAATGTTAGAATATGTGTTTAGGATAATGAATATGCAATTGGATCCTTGGTTAACTTGTTTAAAACCATTTGTGTAGAAATTTACATAAGTGGACGAATAGCGTTCAAAGTTGCACACAAGTGCACATCATGTGCATTTATTAATGTCAACAAGATTTATTAGTTTCAAATGTTAGAACATCTGTTTAGGATACCGAATATGCAACATGAGCCTTGGCTAACTTGTTTAAAGCCACTTGTGCACAAATTTTCACAAGTGCACGACTTGCGTTCAAACATGTGCACATGTGAACATCTTGTGCATTTACTAATGTCAATAAGATTTATGAGTTTCAAATGTCTGCATATGTGTTTCGGATACAAAATATGCAATTGGAGCATTGGTTAACTAGTTTAAAACCATTTGTGCACAAATTTTCACAAGTCCGCGATTTGAGTTCAAACATGCACACAAGTGCACATCTTGTGCATTTATTAATGCTAAACAGATTTATGAGTTTTAAATTTTATAATACATGTTTAGGATACTAAATATGCAATTGGAGCCTTGGTTAACTTATTTAAAACCAACTATGCACATGCTCACAGGTGCACATCTTGTGCATTTATTAATGTCAATAGGATTTTTGAGATTCAAATGTTAGAATATCTATTTAGGATATTGAATATGCACATGGAGACTTTGTTAACTTGTTTAAAACCGTTTGTGGACAAATTTGTGCTAGTGCACAATTGACGTTCAAACATGTGTACAATTGCACATCTTGAGCATTTACTTATGTTAACAAGATTTATGAGTTTCAAATGTTAGAATATCTATTTAGGATATTGAATATGCGATTGGAGCCTTGCTTAACTTGTTTAAAACCATTTATGCACAAATTTGCACAAGTGCATGATTTGCGTTCAAGCATGCGTACTAGTGCACATCTTATGCATTTATTAGTTTGAACAAAATTTATGAGTTTTAAATGTTAGAATATGTGTTTAAGAAACTCAATATGCAATTGGAGCCTTGGTTAACTTGTTTAAAACTATTTGTGAACAAATTTGCACAAGTACACGAATTGCATTCAGACCTGCGCACAGGTGCACATCTTGTGCATTTATTAATGTCAACAAGATTTCTGAGTTTAAATGTTAGAACATGTTTTTAAGATACTGAATATACAATTGGAGCCCTGGCTAACTTGTTTAAAGCCAATTGCACACAAATTTGCACAAGTGCACGATTTGCATAGAAACATACATACAAGTGCACATCTCATGTATTGATTAGTGTCAACAATATTTATGAGTTTCAGATGTTAGAATATTTCTTTAAGATACTAAATATGCAATTGGAGGCTTGGTTAACTTGTTTAATACCATTTTTGCACAAATTTCCATAAGTGCACATCTTGTCAACAAGATTTATAAGTTTAAAATGTTAGAACATGTGTTTAGGATACTGAATATGAAATTGGAGCCTCGGCTAACTAGTTTAAAGCCATTTGTCCACAAATTTGCACAAGTGCATGAGTTACGTACAAACATGTGTACAAGTGCACATCTTATGCAATTATTAGTGTTAACAAGATTTATGGGTTTCAAGCATTAGAATATGTGTTTAAGACTATGAATAAGCAATTGGAGCCTTGGTTAACTTGTTTAAAACCATTTGTGCACAAATTTGCACAAGTGCATGAATTGCATTCAAACTAGCCCATAGGTGGACATCTTGTGCATTTATTAATGTTAACAAGTTTTATCAATTTAAAATCTTAGAACATATGTTTAGGATACTGAATATGCAATTGGAGCCTTGGCTAACTTGTTTAAAACCATTTGTGTACAAATTTGCACAAGTGCACGAATTGTGTTGAAACCTGCACACAGGTGCACATCTTATGCATTTATTAATGTCAACAAGATTTATGAGTTTCAAATGTTAGAGCATGTGTTTGGGATACTGAATATGCAATTGGAGCCTTTACTAACTTGTTTAAAGCCAATTGTGCATAAATTTGGACAAGTGCACGATTTGCGTACAAACATGCGCACAAGTGCACATCACATGTATTTATTAGTGTCAATAATATTTATGAGTTTGCAATGTTAGAATATGTGTTTAAGATATTGAATATGGTATTGGAGCATTGGTTAACTTGTTTAAAACCATTTGTGCACAAATTTGCACAGGTGCACAAATTGCGTTTAAACCTGCGCACAGGTGCACATCTTGTGCATTTATTAATGTCAACTAGATTTGCGTTGTTCAAAAATTGGGGACTTGGCTAACTAATTTAAAGCCATTTGTTCAAAAATTTGCACAAGAGCATGATTTGCTTACAAACATGTGCATAAGTGCACGATTTGTGTAAAAACATGCGTAGAAGTGCACATCTTGTGCATTTATTAATGTCAACAATATTTTTGAGTTTAAAATGATAGAATATGTCTTTAGGATATTGAATATGCAATTAGACCCTTGGCTAACTTTTTTAAAACCATTTTTGCACCAATTTGCACAAGTGCACAAATTGCTTTCAAACATGTGCACCAGTACACATCATATGCACTTCATAATGTCAACAAGATTTATGAGTTTCAATTGTTAGAATATGTGTTTAGGATACTAAATATACAATTGGAGCCTTCGTTAACTAGTTTAAAACTATTTGTGCTCAAATTTGCAAAAGTGCACGATTTGAGTTCAAACATGCGCACAAGTTCACGATTTGCGTTCTAACATGCACGCAAGTGCACATCTTGTGCATTGATTAATTACAAATAGATTTATGAGTTTTTAATTTTAGAATATGTGTTTAGCGTAATAAATATGCAATTGAAGCCTTGGTTAACTTGTTTAAAACCATTTGTTCACAATTTGCACAAGGGCATGATTTGCGTTGAAACATGCGCACAAGTGCATATCTTGTTGATTTATTAATGTCAACAGGATTTTTGGGATTAAAATGTTAGATTATGTGTTTGGGATAATGAATATGCAATTGGAGCATTGGATAACTCATTTAAAACCATTTGAGCAGAGATTTGCAGAAGTGCATGATTTGTGTTCAAACATGCACACAAATGCACATCTTGTAGATGTATTAATGTCAACAAGATTTATGAGTTTGGAATGATAGAATGTACATTTAGAATATTGAATATGCAATTCAAGCATTGTATAACTTGTTTAAAACCTATGTGCGATTTGTGTTCAAACATACGTGCAGATGCACATCTTGTGGATTTATTAATGCTAACAAGATTTGTGAGTTACAAATGTTAGAATATCTATTTAGGATATTGAATATGAAATTAGAGCCTTGGTTAACTTGTATAAAGACATTTGTGCAAAAATATGCACAAGTGCATGACTTGAGTTCAAATAAGTACCCAAGTGCACATCTTGTGCATTTATTAATGTCAACAAGATTTATGAGTTTCAAATGTTAGAATATGTCTTCAGGATAATGAATATGCAATTGGATCCTTGGTTAACTTGTTTAAAACCATTTGTGCACAAATTTGCATAAGTGCATGAATTGCGTTCAAACTTGCACACAAGGGCACATCTCGAGCATTTATTAATGTTAACAACATTTATGAGTTTCAAATGATAGAACATGTGTTTAGAAAATATATTAATTTCAAACATATTTATGAGTTCTAAATTTTATAATACGTGTTTAGGATACTAAATATGCAAATGGAGCCTTGGTTAACTTGTTTAAAACCAACTATGCACAAATTTGCACAAGGGCATGATTTGCGTTGAAACATGCCCACAGGTTCACATCTTGTGCATTAATTAATGTTAATAGGATTTTTTAGATCCAAATATTAGAATATCTATTTAGGATACAAAATATGTGATTGGAGCCTTGGTTAACTTGTTTAAAACCATTTGTGCACAAATTTGCACTAGTGCTCAATTTGTGTTCAAACATGCGCACAAGTGCACATCTTGTGCATTTATTTATGTTAATAAGATTTATGAGTTTAAAATGTTAGAATATCTATTTAGGATACTGAATATGAAATTGGGGCCTTGGCTAACTAGTTTAAAGCCATTTGTCCACAAATTTGCACAAGTGCATGAGTTACGTACAAACATGCGCACAAGTGTACATCTTATGCAATTATTAGTGTTAACAAGATTTATGGGTTTCAAGTGTTAGAATATGTGTTTAAGATTATGAATAAGCATTTGGAGCCTTGGTTAACTTGTTTAAAACCATTTGTGCACAAATTTGCAAAAGTGCATGATTTGCGTTCAAACATGCGCACTAGTGCACATCTTATGCATTTATTAGTTTCAATAAAATTTATGAGTTTCAAATTTTAGAATATGTGTTTAAGATACTCAATATGCAATTGGAGCATTGGTTAACTTGTTTAAAACCATTTGTGAACAAATTTGCACAAGTACACGAATTGCGTTCATACTTGCGCACAGGTGCACATCTTGTGCATTTATTAATGTCAA
>CATIWM010181545.1:0-11376 GCA_949671775.1 Mallotus repandus
CTGCTTTACGTGCTCCTTCCTTAGTCCTCTCTACCGCTGATTGAGCAGCCCTTGTTGCACTTTATTTAGTCTCGTGTACATATACCCTTTTGCTTTTTCTTTCATTTCTTCTACTACTTCTTTAGCCTTTTCTTTCATTTCTTGGGATTGTTCTCTTGCATGCTTTGCTCGTTCTCTTGCTCTCTCCATACTGTCCTTGATCATTTCTTTAACCACATCAGTGAAATCTTTATCATCCTCCGCCTTTCGATCCTCGAACTACAAAATCAAACAAAATAAGATATATAAAAATTTCTAAAAATAAAAAATTTATATACACAGATGCAATTTTCAATACGGAGTTATGTTTGGAGGCAGAGGCGAAGCAGACCCGAGAGACCTTACAGGAGGAATTGGGAAAAACAGAACAAGAATGAGAGAGAGCTTTTGAGACATTGAACGTGGTGTTTTTTATTATGGAAAATGCTGCCATTTTAATAAGATTACATGGTAAAATGAGAACTATGGTTTGCTGATATGGCGGTGGGGTCTATTAGTATAGTGAGTGTATTAACACTCAATTGTCAACGTTAGCAATTAGGGGTTCAATTTTAAGCAAAATGCAAATTGTGTTAAAATTGTAAAAATTAATATGAAATTGGTACATTTTTGTAAAGGTTTATAAGTTTGACAAAATTGTAATAGGTCAAAAATGTTTGGCTTTCTCATACCAATTGGCCTTAAAAAATGAATAACTTCAATTTTAAAGTGAAAATCAAGCAAATTAATGAATTCGTTAAAATTATTATTTGATTTTTAAATATAAGATATTGATACAAACATGTGTAAATGTTTGCAAAATAATTACTTTTAAAAATTTAAAATCAAATGGTTTAATTTTATTAAAATAGAGGAATTAAATTGTACATGTTTATAAAATAGAGTGATTTAATTGTTTTGTCTTTACAAAATAGATGGACCTAAATATTTTTTAATATAAACCCTGTCGGAAAGACTAAAGTGTTGACGTAATGAAAACTAACGAATAAAAAAAATTTATTTTCAAATAAAATAAAAAAAAATATGAATTATATCAAATTACAGAAAAAATGTAATTCACCCTTATTTTTATCTAAGTTTCACTTTAAATCAACTCAATTTGGATTTATTTCTCCACCAATTATAGCTAATTTGAATTTATTTTTTATTTGTACTTTATTAACCTTATTAAATGTTTATAGTCAAAATTTTATGATTTATAATAAATAAATATTATTTTAACTTGAAATTTAATAATTAAATAATTATAATATTTATATTTATAATTTTTTAAAAATTTATATTAGTGAGATTTATATTTTAAATTTCATTTTAAATAGTTCATATTAATAATTTGTAATAATACATAAATTAAAAATAATAAATTACCGTCTATTATTATATATTATTTTTAAATAATTTATATAATTAAACTATTATAAAATATATAAATTTATATTAAAAATAAATTATATACTTAACAATCATTTAAACTACTAACAAAAACAAATAAAATTTTAAATTATTAACTATTAATAGCTACCAACTATGCACAATAACTATTGAATATCAACTGTTATCAATAGTAAGCCAAATAGGCTTAAGTAAAATTTCACTAATTTATAAAAATTAATTTGTTGAATTATTCTTAAAAATATATTAAAAAATTATAAAAAAAACTTATTGACAGTAAAATTATATATATGCCTACATACAAAAATTTAAATACTTCTAGATAATATTTTATGTATAGAAAAAAAATGTTAAGAGATTTTTATTTTTTTATTAAATTTATCATACTAAAATTTTGAAATGATTAAAATTCATACAACTATCAAATATTGAAAGTATATATATATTTGTATTATTTGGTATTTTCATTAAAGAGTATAGAATTAAAACTAGAGAAAATAAGTTTTTATTTTTTAAAAAACTACTTAATTAGATATTTTTATATAAAATAATATATTTAAAATTAAAACGAAGTGAATTTTTAAAATTATTTATTTGATTTATACTTCATTTTTTATTACAATTATTTAATTACTGTATTTAAATTATTTTATTTTATTTATATTTTGAAATAATCAGACAAAATCGAAAAAAAATAAGCAAAATTTTTTCACTATAGACCATTTTTTTTTTTGCATGATTTAACACCAAAAGCTAACAGCTTTCCCAATACGTTCTTATCAAAAACAAAACAATCAAAATCTGAAAAATTGCAAAAAAAAAGATTCCGTACACATCCTTCTTTCTGTTTCTCTCAGAATTTCGTTTTCATAGGGAGTACAGAGTTCCCATTCACACTCATAATTTCATGTACTTCCGTTGCCTATTTCTTAGTATTCCATTTTATTTATAATCAGAATCACACTCGAACTCTCTTTCCCCTTCTTCTTTTCTATATTTGCAAAATACCCACATCGTTTTTTCATCCTTATGTGAAACCCTTCGATCAAAAACTTATCTTTCGTCATTTTCGTTGTAATTTGCCTTCCCTTTTTATGGCGGGAACTTTGATATTGGCGGGAAGTTCTTGAATTGATTCTGATTCTTTGAGGTTTTTGTGGATTTGGGTTGTTCTTTTTTTCTTGTTTAATCTGTAAATATAAAGAATTTTTCTTTTTTTATTTTTTTTTTTCATTTCTATGGCAAACCCATCTGGTAGCCATCTTCAACAACAAGATGCAAATCATGCTGCTGCTTCTTCTTTCAATGGTGTTAATACTAATAATAATAATCCAACTAATGGACATGGGAATTCAGGGCGTGAGAGTTCTGGTACAAACTTGAAACATAACCCTGGTATCTCTACAGATTGGAGCTTGGAAGAGCAAGCAATACTTGAAGAAGGATTAAATAAGTTCGTTCTTTTCTTTTTGGAAGCTTCTCGTAGCTTTTCTTGAATTTGTTTAGTCTTTGATTTATTCATTTCTATTTCTTTTTATTGAATTGGGTTCTTTGCCACTTATCTGAATATTGATTTATTGTTGAGCTCTGCATTATTAACTTTGGTACCTTGTGGCTCATTGATTTCTTGTTGCTTTACCTGATGTTTATTCAGGAGCTGGATTGTTTTTTAGGTTGAATTATTCGAGGCCAAGAACTGGACAATCCCCTAAATTCCCTAGTTCTAGATATATATTCTGACTAGGATTAGTAAAAGCTGTCCTTTTTCCATTGTTCTGCAACAAATGAAGGAGCATGCTGATGCCATTTTTGTGAATTAAAGGTCTCATCAATGACAATGACATCTTTAAATACTTCTTTTTGAAAGATCAATGCACTTTCTTCAAGAACTTCTTTTTTTGTTTTCGT
This sequence comes from Mallotus repandus, assembly GCA_949671775.1. Taxonomy (NCBI): domain Eukaryota; kingdom Viridiplantae; phylum Streptophyta; class Magnoliopsida; order Malpighiales; family Euphorbiaceae; genus Mallotus; species Mallotus repandus. Next base: position 3,340 of record CATIWM010181545.1, read on the forward strand.
GCAACTTCTTTAATAGCTATTATAGCTATGTGAACAATAGCATGGTTAACAAATATTTAGTAATAGTAATCAACTTACCTTTATTGACTGTCTTTTTAACAAACAAGTTCCCTAAATTTTTCGTACTCCAATCTTTGTTATCTCTTAGGCATGTTTCCTCTGTTCTTGGATATATACCATATAAAGGGTAGTCTAGATCTTGTATGTTTTGTTTGTATTTCAACATGATTATTTGGATTTGAATTTTCAAGCTGAAAAGATTATGTTTTTTACCATTTTAATTTTTTGTAGCCTTAAATTATGAACTTATGCCAACAGCATTTGTTGGTCTTTTTTGCCAATAGAAAGTATTTTTGGCTCAATTTTTTTTTTTTTTTTTTTTTTTGCTACTTAAGTATAATCAAGTTTCTCTGTACCTAGTTTCTATGTCCCAGAAAATTTAGGCAAAAAAAAAATGCAAGTTTGATTTATTCTGTTATATTGTGTTCTTTGTTTTTTTTCCCTGTTTGGAAATCCTACAACTTGACCAACTGCACCCTTCCATTCCACTGAGATCTTTGAAGATTTTTGGGTTTTATTATTTTGCTTATCAGCATAGGGTGGAAGGAATCACCTAAGATGTTGACCATTGCCATTTATATGTTTGCTAACTGTCTACTGGGTTGCTTTATTCATTGCTAACTGTCTAGTGGCATCTAATTAATTCATATAAGCATTATGAATTTATATTCCCCGCAGATATGCTGCAGAATCAAGCTTAATACGTTATGCCAAAATAGCCGTGCAGCTGCAAAATAAGACTGTTCGGGATGTTGCATTGCGCTGCAGATGGATGACTGTAAGTTCTCTTATTCTTGTATATTGCTACGGCCTTTGATCCTATTTGAAATGATTATTGTTCGGATTCAGATTGCTGGATTCTCGAAACTTACTGAGTTCACTTGTCAAATGACCTAATAACTTTTTGGAAGGTGTCATTTTGATTTGTTTAAATTAATGAAATGACTAGGAAATTACAGGATTATTTTCCATCATTTAACGGTTCTCCTCGCCAAGTTTACCTAAGAAGATGCGATGCTTACTTAATATTGTTGTGCATGTGTATATTTTTTATGTATAATGTCAAAATCTACCAACTGTTCATTTCTTTGCAGAAAAAGGAATATAGCAAGAGAAGAAAGGAAGATAATTTAGCAAGGAAAAGCAAAGATAAAAAGGTATAATTTGCTGTCTTTTTGTGACATATGTTTCATGCTAAGATGTTTTAAAGATTAATACTTATTTGATTTAGTTTAATTGTTAGTGCACTTAATGCCAATATACATCAAGAATCATATAAAGGGCATGTTTGGTTCAACTGTTTATAACAGCTAATAACTAGTAGCTACCAAATTTGAACTGTTTGGTAAAATTTTGTTAGTTGTTGCTGTTAATATGTTAAATGACCATTAAGGGCACAATGTTTTTTTAAATATAATTTCATATAGTTCTTAATTTAAAAATAATATATAGTAATAAATAATGATTTATTATCTTTGATTTATATATTATTAAAATTATTAATAGAAATTATTTAAAATTTTATTTTAAGATGTAAATATTATTGTATAATTTCTTAAAAAAAATAATTATAAGTATACGTAATTATTTGATTATTAATTATAGTTTAAAACAATATTTATTCCACGTTCAAAAAAAATATATTTATTCTATTATGAGTTATAAAAAATTAATTACATACCTTTAATTTAAATGGAGTTATTTGTTATTATCTATTTTAATAAGGGTAAAATAGTTTAAATAAAAAATATATACAAACAAGCTATTATTTGATATAAAAAAGCTCCAAAATAGAGCCTGCTGTTTTTGAAGTTTTACTAAACACTTAAAAGTTAGTTAATTGAAAAATCTCTATGAGCTGCCTCAATCAGTTGAACCAAACACCCCAAAGACTTAAAACAATCTCTTCCCCCTGGCTTTCTCTTCCCCTGGCATTCTCTCTCTGATATATTTCACATTAAAGCATTACGTGGAACAATCTCTTCCCCCTGGCTTTCTCTTCCCCTGGCTTTCTCTCTCTGATATATTTCACATTAAAGCATTACGTGGTCGAGGATATGTTAATGATAAGGACATGAGATGAGCTAGGGTATACCCAGCACAGTATCATTTCTCCATAATGATTATTGTAGTCTTTAGTGCTTGAGATGTTATTCTGTAGCTGGGATTTAACACATTTTCGTTGCTTTTATCTGTGAAAGTATCATATTGGCATATCTAAGCAGCTGAATGAATATTCATGTATTGTCACTTATCAAGAAAATTTATTGGATTTATTTTGTAAAAAGTTCCTGTAATCTAGAATAATAGAGTCACAAGTTTCAGTTGGTTATCAATTTATCATCTTTATTTCTACTTTGTCGAAACCATACATGAAATTTCATTATTTAAGACTGTATCATAATTCTTTGTTATTTGTTGGAGATGTAAATGAATCCTACATCTAGAAAATATAGAGGAGTTAAGTGACATATACATGGTGTAGATTGCACCTTAACACACACCAATTGGTTTTGTATCACATGGATTCAATCCCATTTATGTGTTCACAAGAGCAGGTGTGGATCAACATTTGCAAGGCCTATGGAGTTTCTAGACTATTGTTGCTGGAATTAGATTCGTTGCAGAATGTCTCTCTCATGGGGTTCTAATAAACTTGAGTTTGATGAAAACTTCATTTCAGTTCCCAGCCCATCAGTTTTGGATTAAATAAAATTGGGGATTATATTCTTTACTTGCTGCTTCATTATTTACGTATTTGTGCAATTGCATTCTTGGTTGGCAACTGAATGGTGCATTGATGCATCACGGTCTAGAATGTCAATTTACTGCTGAAGCTACAGTATTGGTTGCATATATATATGTTCTTCAAATTCAGCATGGAGCCTTAGTTTGTTGCCTGTAATGCTGGGATAAATTCAAACTTCATACAGCTCATGCCATGTACAGATCACATAAACTGAGAAGTATATAGCCATATATTCAAATTTGATTTTTTGTATTTATAGGGATGAGGACTTGTAAGATATGCATATGAATGTTTACATGCCTGAATTTCCAACTAATGGAAATTAGTTGGCATTTGCCTTGTCTGTGGACCTCATTTTAATAGCATTATGTTGTACTTCCTTATTTGTTAAATAAACAGGAAACTGAACCCCACTTGGAAAATTTTGGATACCGTCTGGTGTATCTAACTCTTATTGTGGGGTCACTTACGACTCCCAAACAATTAATGGTCAATATTTTCATAGGGAATACCTTTTTTGACACATAACTCGTGGCATCATTGGATACCAGATAGTCGTAACGTGTGGAAAGAATCTGTTATATAAAATGTGATTGCGGTTTCTTCGGTCTGATTGCTGCTTAGGAATATCTTCTAATTTTGTTTATCAGGAGAGAGTTACTGATCCTTCTGGGAAGGCACTTCATTTCATGGCCAGGCCTAACGCTCATCCATATGCTGCTTCAGTTATTCCCATGGAGTATGATGATGGCACGCTGTACGGTGGTGAGGCTCTCTACTCCTGAATCAAATAAATTCATGATTCTTGCAGAAAATGCATTTTTTTCAAAAAAAAAAAAATAACAAGTGTTCATATGCTTATTGATATTGTCAGCTTTTGGTCAAATATTTAGGAGCTGCATCTTTTTAGCACTGAGAAGATAAGATCTGAAATACAATTGCATTATTGTATTTTAACATGAACATAATTTAGAGTAGCATAAAAAATAGTTGTGTAGCTGTAGTACTTGATAAATGTAATTTTTTTCTCCAGAAATTATAGAAGGTTTTAGATAATGAATGCAGTGGTGTTAGTGGTGGTAGTGGAGATGTGAGACTGGTTGATGGTCATGTATTCTGCTTGTGATAGCATGCACCACTAAAAGGGATAGTGGATAAAAGCTATAGTGGTGTTACTTGGAAAAAGAATTATGATTAGATAGATGTGCTTTGTAGATTTCACTTCACATGTATGTGAATATTTTGAACAAAATGAAATAAATGCTATTAAAGGCACTTTAAAAAGAATTTTTAATTTTTTTAATGATGGATAATGTTATCAACACCACCCAATCTTACCATAAAATATGATTCCTAATTAGTGGTAATATTTTTATTACTTGATTTTCTTTTGATTATTTTTACCTGTACTCGTGAAAATGCCATAATTGTGTAATTGGAAGAACTGGAAGCATACTTTTGATATACATTAATATGCTGATGTTTGGTGTCGGTAACGTAGATCATGTATACCTTTTTCTCTGGATTTCTATGTATGTGTTTGTGTGCATTCATTTGCAGTGCTAGGATTCTTTGTGCCTCAGGCTATACATGTCAATGATCAATGAAGTCTTTATTTTGAAAATGTTAGTTGAGCTAGTCTACCCTGGCATTCGTATGAATTCATACTGGACTGCTAATTTCTTATTTCATGACCAAGGTTTAACCTTTGGCTTTTAGGAAGTTCTTACTTCTTTTTGAATGCTAGTTCTCAACCCAATAAAACCTCATTTATGTGGATCATTTTTTTCTTTTTATTTTACACACTACTTAGAGCCAAGGGTTCCTTTCTGTATGATGATATAACGGTAGTGCAGTATAAATCACACATCTTTTGTTCAGATGGAATTAATGATGTGCCACTTATTAAAAAAATAAGAAAAAGCTCTGGAAAAAATGGAAAATTATTTTCAAGAAGATTTCAACATGCATAATTTTTTTTTTACAAAGATCATAACTGTACTCTAAGCAGTTCTGAATTTAACTGTCTGAAGTTATTTTCAGATCCTTATAAGCAGTTTCTATTAAATGATTTATAATAAAGATGCCTGAGATTTTTTTAAGATCAATATCTATTTTGTAACTCTAAATAAGTTGAGGAATATAATTTAGCCTCAAGGGCTCAAATTATGATGAGAAATTTATATTAGGTTGTATTTTTAAAGTTGTAACTCATGATGCCATGCCTTGAGAGGGGCTTAAAATGAGAAGAATAAATGTTTTTTATACTGGGAATTATGGAATTCCAGAATGCTGAGGATATCTCTTATTGGCCGGTTTAGTGCGAGGATAAAAATTTTTTGGATTTGTCTGTGCTTAGTAGGACTGGACTTGACAAACATTGGGATGACAATTTTGTTGCCCTAATTTACATCTCTCTTGCAATAGGATGTTAATTCATTTGTAGCACATGAAGACTTCATCTTATAGTGCTCTTTCTCCTCCAGTTATATACATCTGATTATTTTCTATGATGTTGCTTTACTACTATTTGCAGGCGTTGGGGGAATTATGGGGGAGCTTCTTGATCAAAATGCAAAGGCCTTCAATCACATATCTGCTAATCTCTCTAATATGAAGGTGAATACCTGTGTCATTATCTTATATTTTGCGCTTTGAATTTAGTTTGGGAAGATTCATTGCACCAACATTCAAGAACTGTCTCACCACCTTATTCTTCTATTGATGTATAATTCCTGGCTGCCTTAGAAGACTGTGATGCATCTTTTGTGATGGCTGTGTCCATCAACATTTTTTGTGATCTGAAGGTCATGAATTTGACTTGTGGAAATGGTCTCCTTGCCTTAAAAGAAGGCTTACGGGGAAGCCTATGGTTAACTTTCAAAACCAAGAGTCTCATGCATTGGTGAGATGTATATATTTTTCAGAAGAGAATCAACAGTCATTTTCTTTGGATGGACCACTATTTTTGGTTGACCAAGCCAACAGGTCATAGAAATAGCTGGTCTTCCTATACAAGATTCCTACATAGTCTTTCTATTTATGTAGCCTCCATGTAACCTTAAAGTTTTCTCTTAATGAGTACATCTTAATTTTTATGGTTTTATGTCAGTTATCCTTTTGATATATCTTGCATCCATGATGCCCTTGAACTGAGCACAATAAGAAATCTGTTCATCTACTTGTTGTCTTGGTGTTGTTAAAAGCGAGTATAATAATTATACATTTGTTGAATTGATGAAGTTAAAAGCCTTTCTTGCTATTCAACTGTGATATTCTAGACGAGTGTTACTGTTCTATGATCAAGCTTCTATGCTTCATGTATGCCATGTAGCTGTCAAACTGAAGGCCTTTTATCTTTTTCCTTTCAGCTACAAGAGAACATTGGTCTCCTCTGCCAAACTCGAGACAACATTCTGAAGATTATGAACGAGTATACTTGTGCCTTCAATTTTATGAAACTTTATGAGTTTTTAATGCCTTTTTTTTTTAACTTTTCATCTGTTTAATTTTTCTAGCAATTCTGTTTAGCATGCAATTATCTGCTTCCGATCAATCACTTTTTCTGGTGCATTTGCTTATTTGGGCCTTTTAAGCTTCTTGCACCGAGCATACATTCATTCATATGATGATTAAGAAAAGCTAATCTTACATTCATTCATATGATGATTAAGAAAAGCTAATCTTTCTCAATCCCACAGTAAAGCCTGTGTTAGATGGACTTAACATATGCAGATTTCTTCTACTTATATGTGCATTCAAATGCTGAGTTTTTGCATCTTTCATTTTATACCAAACGATCTTACACACTAAAATTAACGCCAATAATTTTATTATTTTGAGCTGTGCCTTCAGAAGTACACATAATTTGGAAATTTGGAAACTTGTGCAAGTTTTAAGCTGTGCAGGTTACCCAGTGAAAGATAAAAGATTTGAACCTAGTGGATTGCTGCTGGCTGAGCTGATCCAGTTCAGCAGCTACTGCACACTGCATTTTTGCTTAATATAGTGACCTTTCAAGCAAATTGGAATTTAGATAGAATGAATCTTGACTTGAGATTCATCTCCGTTTTTGCCATTTAGAAGACTTGTCCATTTTGTTTTTATATGCAGGATGAGCGACATGCCAGAAGTAATGAATCAGATGCCACCACTTCCAGTGAAGTTAAATGAAGAGCTGGCTGACACTATCCTACCCCGCCCAAATCTTCCCATGAAGTGATCTTGATCCCGTCTTTTCAGTTAGATCTCAAAATATACAACAGTCTAGTCTTGGATACAAAGATCAAACCGCAGTCCGACAAAAAGAACCAGCACCCAGTTAACCTGTCTTCTTACATTGGAAATGGCCCTTACTTCATCATGCTGTAAATCATAGGTTGTTTTTGTTTGTTTTTCTTTTTAGCTGTAGGAAATTAGGGAATGTGAATTAATAAATAGTGCTTTAGTTTTATCAAATCTTTGATCTAGAAAAATGGTTCGTCTTTCTTCCGATGATCAGCTTCTTGTGAAGAATAGTGAGGATTTTGGTTTGCAATCTTCATCACTATTTTTATTTCCAGCCTTCGCTTTATATGTTTGCGTTTGTGCTTCAAAAATTAACGAAAAAAATTCTTAGAATTGAATTGGTGGAATACATTGAGGAGCGGTAGACTGTTGTGGTTGCTAGGCTGTGAAGAGTGACGAAGGTTAAAAGTGTGTTTAGTTTTAATGAATTTTATAAAATGTTATGGAATTTAAGTGACTGTATTTGGATTAAATTCAAATGAGTAAAAGCACCAGATAATGCTTATAATGCATTCTAAAAATTAAAGAAGCAATAAACAAATTCTGACACGTACGAATGTACATCAAACATATGTTGGACACTCGTTGGAGAGTAGAGATCCAGCGTCACATCATGAAATTTTATATAAAATTAAAATGTTGATAGATTTTCTATAAAATTATAATGAATGAACTCTATTCTGGATAGTTACCTTATATTATATGTATTCTAATGTAAATATCTTTGACATTTTTATTTTAGTGTGTATATATATATATAAAGACACTTGTCACATGCTCACGGCTAGTTATATCATCACAGTCCTCGGCAAATACCAAAAGTATCCGCTTCTAATTGACAGCCTCCTATATCATGGAGTAAAAATATACTTAAATAATTTTTTTTAATCTTTTTTTGGAATTCATGATGTCCCAAACATTGACAGCCTCTTGTATAATGG
>CATIWM010181580.1:0-21343 GCA_949671775.1 Mallotus repandus
ACAAGTGCCTTACTGAGTAGAACTGTAGTGAGTAGTGTGATTGGTTATTGAAAGAGATGTGATTCCTGAATGTGTTTTTATGATGTTTTGTAGAAATTGGAGAAAAGGGAATGGATTAGTTACATGGGTAAGTGTGCATGAGACGACTGAGGTCAGTTTGCAGCAAGTAATATGATATGTGGGTAATATTATTAATATTACACATTATAATTGTAGATGCAAATCTTCTTCTGGGCGCAGCTTTTTTGACCATCTAAACAACATTTATATTTTATACTAATGAATAAGCCTATTCTTCCCTTTAGCCTTACCTCTACACATGTACTCAGGAACCTTCATCTCTTGGTGATCTCCAAATTCCAAAAGATCACAGCTTGCTGCTAGCTAGCATGAGATTTTTGAATATGCTGAATATTTATTTCTCAAGCCATATTACTTTTTTTTCAATTTCTTTTTTGAATATGCCAATATATTATTAAAATCTGCATTTTTTTAATGAATGATTTGTTGATTTCTTCTAGTAGTTTTTCTAATTATTTTGGTAAAATGATAGCCTGAAATGTGTTGCACATAGATACAAGTTGCTTCAGAAATTACATGATGCTTTATTGTTAAAAACTCCTTTTGGAGGCAGAGATTAGCATAATATTATTAAAACGTATTTGTGTTTAATATGAGTTACTCAAGCAGGTTTAAGTAGTTCAACTAGTTCCCTGCCTAAGCACCAGAACTAGTTACTGTCTGTGTCCACATCTGCAATTACCACATATCACTCTGTTTGCCTCAAAGAATCTCTTGGTGTGGAATTCACATTCAAGAGCAGTGGTGGGTTGTTTTTGTCTTCACCACTCTCTTGTGGCTCTCAACATCTTCCAAGATTCAGTTCCTTTTTGTTGTTTAATTTCAAGATTCTTTGCATCCTTATCACATTTAACTGCAGGAGTTACCTTATTCTTTCCTCTTTTTGCGCTTTTCTGGACAACTTTCAAAAGAACAAAATTAAAAAAAACAGTAATATGAGTCCATTTCCTTAATTTTGCAAATATTGTTTTTAAAACCTATGCCTTGTATCTAATCTTTTGGCATTATTATTTGCAGATTAGAATAAAATCATTTGGGTGTGAGGTTAAAGTTGTTGGGTTGGATTCATTTGTACACTTTGTCCTTGTCTGTGCTGCGGCAATCATCAAGCTTTGAGTAAGATTCTTAATACCATTCAAATTGTAGAGCTAATATGAATTGATGGACTGCTGTGAATACTTTAAGGTGCTCTCAGTCCCTTTACTGCGAGTTCTTTTCAGTCTCTATTTTGTTGTTTGAACAAGTATGAAATTATACTCTGTCGGTACTGGTGTGAATACATATGTATGCGTACATTGTAAGTTTGATTCGTTTCTTTAATTTATCAAACAAAGTTGATTGATGGAACTTACATGAATTCTCCATTATTCGTTGATTTATATATGATATTGTGGAAGGATATCTGTGGGCTATGAGCGGTGTTGCTTGCTGCTTAATTAAAATATTCTTATCCTTTGCTTTAGCATCTCTTTTTGAATTGACCTTTTGTTTTGGTGTAAAGCTGAAAAGATGCTACTGCATGTTACATGTTAATTAGTTTTGGCTTACATTTGTGCCCTGTCTTTCAAGAATAATCTCAAGAAAATATTGATTTCCAGTTACATATATATCACGATGTTGATGTTTTACCTTTAGATAACATAAGTAAAATTTGCAGGGTTGCTAAAGTGCTAATGTAGCTAGTTTGCTAGGCTTCTTTTTTTTTTTTATTTATTTTATATATATATGGTAACAGCAATGGTTTGAGACATCATTTATGCTACGGTATCTTTTGAGAATGGACACTTGTTTAGAGACAACATTTAATGTTTAAGCTCTCTTTATGTTCATGTTCTTGCTTTCTCTTTTTTTTTTAAATAATTTAATTCAGATTTTTCAATATTTTTCTTTTAATTTAATTTAATTTAACTTAAGTTTGACAACCATAAATTATATGGAATTGATTTATTTTATATGTTTGTATTTTTTTGATTAAAAAGTTTTAAAGTATTATTTATTTATTATGCATTTATATTGTTTTAGAGAAATAAAATATATGTGCTAGTTTTTTAATATATTATATGTTTAATTTTTTTTTTATGTAAAACATGCTAAAATTGTATGGCTATTTAATTTTGATTCTAATAATGAAATTCACTAATAAGGGTATCAATGTCATTTATACTTAAATTTACTTATCTCTTATAGCAATGCTTACGATGAAGTAGGAATTCAATAGTAATTTTAGATTATGAACCAAAGTATAGAATAGTAATTATTTACGAATAGATATTCTAGAAATACCTATTATACTTTTTAATAATTACAATTGTATTCTACTCTTATTCCATTCCACCCAACATGGCCTAAAAGAAAAGCACAAAACATTGTTATGGCTAATATTTCCTAGCACTGCACTGCACTGCAAAATTTAATAATTTGCAATGAGTAGTGAGTGGTGTACTCACAGCATATGTTTAGTTTTCCTATTTCAATTCTATCATCTAATATCGTCTCCTCTCCCCTTCCCCCTCCAAACAATAATAATAATAATAAAAGTTTCAATTTGTGTATGTGAGGTTATTCGGATGGACGAATTTGACAAGAAGATGATCGATAATAGCCATAGCCATAGCCATAGCCAAGAAGTAGAAGAAGAAGAAGAAGATTATGATTATGAAGATTATGAAGATGATGATGATGATGATGATGATGATGATGATGATATACAAGACTTGCTATTAAATCTTCCTACAGATACTGATGCATATGCAGTCGTACAAGGACAACAATTGCATGATTCAATTCAACACAATTCTATTTCTAATCCTAATCCTATTCAGTTTCAGTCTCAATCTCTTCAATATCAACAAGCAGCAGCTGCTGCTAATGGACTTGCTTTTCCCAATTCCAATTCTATTGGGTTTCTCTCTTTCTCTCTTCCTCCTCACTATTATTATTATTATTATTGTTCTATGTTATCTGATTATTAATCAACAACACAACACAACACAACACAGTTCAAGACCACTGGAGGAGGAGGATAATGAATTAACTGCTTCTGCCATGGATGAATTCATGGCTACCTTTTTCGGTAAGCAGCGCTGCCGCCGTCACCGCACCACCACAAACTCTTCTAAGGTACTCACACTCTTCATTCCTTTCTTATTACACTGTTTTTATCTTTCTTTTTGTTTGATTTAAGGGATTTGAATATTCAATTTCTCTACCATAATATATCTCATCCCTATCCTATGTAGTTCAAGAAAAGAGGTAGAAGGAAGGGCTCCAAAAAGAAACTCTCTCCTGAAATTACCAAGATGCTTGGTGATGCTATTATTTATGTTGCACGCAACCGGTACAAAGAGGTACGTTACCAGCCTATGTCATACAATCAATGCCATACTTCCCTCTTAGGATGGGAATGAATGAGAGTGCACTCTACCTTCATATAGCTACGATATCATGGAATGCTATTAACCCACTTCGATATACCACTACCTACAAATTCATTATCTTTTTTTTTTTTGCGCATATCTGAAGATTTGTTTCTATCTTCAGCCTCTCACTAAGTCACCTGGTTGGACAAAATGAGTCGCCAACTCTAAGAAAAATGTTGCTTCAGGTATATTGTGCGAGTTTTATGTATAAAAGGGCCACAGAATTGTGTAGAAAAATGAGGGTTCTATATTTAACATAGAGAACACTTGAATTTCGTTTCTTGTTGATATAGTGGGTATTTGGCTATGCTTCACTTTGTAGTGGACATGAAAATGTCTCGATCCTTTTGACTAGAAATATAATTTTTCAGCTGGCAATTATCTTATTTCTCAAATACAGAAAATATAGAAGTAAAATTTTATTGTAGCTATAAATTTTTTTGTTAAAATAAGGTATGCCTTAAGTTGCTAGAAACTTAAGCTTCATGATCTTTTGTAAGATTCTTTGATTTGATTTCTTTGGGAGTGGTGAGTTTTTTGATTCAATTTGTTGTACAAGCTTTTTAGTTTGGTCAAGACTTTGTAGTTCCTCTTTGCTGACTTTTCTAAATATTTTACAGGCCATATCTGTTTTGAATGAAGTTATTAGGATAGCACCACATATAGCTGATTCATACCACACGTTGGGACTTCTCCATAGTAAGCTTGGTAATACTGAAAAAGAGATGGGATTTTATGCAATTGCAGCACGTCTTATGCCAAAAGATTCTCCTTTGTGGAGGGACCTTTTTGACCGGCACAAGTAAGTTATCTCTTTGACTGAATCTTGTGAGCTGTAAATATGCATAACCATCTCTTTGTATTGCACTTGCACTACATTCTAATAGCTAGTAGAGGCATGCACAATTATTTTAATAGCTTGTAGAGGCAATGCACAATTGTTGCTATAAATTTCTCATTCTCAAATCAATGTTGCATGTTTATTTACTTTCTTGGAATTCAAGTAGGTTATTTGAGATTTTTCATTCTCAGCTTGGCTTCTTCTGATTGATCAGCTGATTACATTGGTTTTTTTATGTTGATGAATAAATGCAAACTTTAAGAAGTAATTTTTAGTAACATGATAAAAACATTAAAAATAAAACAATATGTGATGTCCGTATTCAACTTTGACATATTTATGTTCTATGCGGCCTTAATAAGTAGACAACCAATGGTCGTTTGAGTTTTTTTTTTTTTCTGTGTAGTGTTCAAATATTTTCCTCCATTTGTATGAAATCATATAATGTTAATGATGAACACATATTAGTACTTATCTTTGAGCCACACCTACTTAGTATTATTTTATAAAGTGGAGGTTTGTAGGATGGTGGTGATGCTCTGTGTGGAGGCCGAGGATGGTGGTGATATTCTATATTTACATTTTTTTTTTACTTCCCTTTAAATTTCATTGCAAAATTCCAAACCTTGTAAAATATATCATCTTAATTTTACAGCTTTTATCCCTCTACAAGACTCCATAAAACTGCAGAAACACACATCTCAGAGTTTTGTTATCCTTTCCAGCATCAAATATAAATCAGTAAATTTATATGGATGTAATGTGATTGGAGATTGCAGCAAGTTGTAGGAAAATAATTGAAAAGTTAGAATTCAAAACTCACATAACGGAGACTGTTTGGCTAGTGTCTAGGCTCAGGTGGGCCACTGCTATTACAAGACTTTCCTTCATTGGGATAGTAATTCCTCTTGTTGAATGTTAAGATTTACTAGCTGCAGGTTTAGCATGACTTTATTTTATGATGGTTGGTTGTTGTTTTCTTTTTTTATTGATAAAAGAAAAAAGGGAACAACAATAAATAGTTCTCCATACAGTAAAGATCTTGTGAAAATAAAGAGATCTTTAATCACAAGGATATGAAAATTTAGTTTTTGAAAAAAATGGGATTTCCTTGTTTGTTTGTTTTCTTTTTGTTTTTGAGAGAGAGGGGGGGGGGGAGAGTTGACCAGACCATAAGGATGAGATAGGGCAGTATAAAGACAAGAATAAATTTGTAATTTTATATTAAGAGTAGTAGGTTTTGCTTGGCCTTAACATATATGTTTATGGAAATAACCACACCTTGTAATTGGTAAAATTAATTGGAACAGAATTGCCAATCATGTTAAAATAACATTAAAAATTACCATTGAAAATGCTGCTAAAGGCACCTAAAAAGAATCGAGGAAGCAATTGAACCTAAAGCTAAAGAGCTGTTTAGAGAGTTCTTCTATGTAGAACATTAATACTTCATCATGTTAGGTTTTTTTACTTGGCTTGGGTTATTATTGATCACAAATACTTTACTCCACTTTTTTTTTTCTCCCTGTCTCTTCTATTTTCTTGGTTTCAAAAACTATATGATTCTCACAAACAAAATAGCAGAAAGTGGCAATAGAATGAATTTGTAGTAATCATACAAAAAAAATAAGAATCTGAAAATGAAAAGGATACTTGACTTTTCAAATGTGAAGTAAAATGACCTGGAACCAGGACATGCATGAAAAGACCTGGAACCAGGACATGCATGAAAAAATCCTTTTTTTTTTTTAAATGAAGTTTTGCAGGTTAAATGAGAGGATTGTGTGAATAAAGTTGAAAACTGTATTTTTTGCTGTACCCATTCATATCACAACCATCTAATCTATTGGATGGAGTACAGTGAACGAGGAGATGTGGCTCGAGCCAGTGTGTGCCTCTCAAGAGCTATAAAGGCAGATCCAAATGATATTTTACTCAGAAGATTTCGTGCATCACTTTATTTTAAGCTTGGGAATTTTCAAAGGGCTGCTGAGTCCTATGAACAGATATCACAAACTTTTCCTGAAGATGTTGATGCTCTGAAGACAGCTGCAAAGGTTTCAGTTTGATTGTTTCTTTTTAAAGCTTATTAATTTGATTTCCCTGGCTTCATTATCATAACAAATCATAATTTTGAGTGTTCTAAATACTTTTTGATTTGTGAAGTTATAGCAACCTAAGAATCTCCTCAATGGTGAGAGGGTTCTGTGAGCTGGTCTTTAAATCTCAGTGTTTGAGTGAAATTGCCAATAGTAAAGTAATGTTATCAGATGACACCTGAATATATTGACAAGAATGAGTAAATGTAGTAGCCATTATTGTATGGGCCATTGGGTGACACCAAAAAATAAATTCTGATCCTAGTCAATTTGTAACATTGACCACTTAACTTTTTGCTCTACTTTTGTTTGAATTAACATACTGCAAACAAGATTATAATACATGTTGTGTGCCTTTTTAATATGATAGTATTATACTACATGTTGTGTGCTTTTTTAATACGATAGTAAATATTGTTGAAACCTAATTTGGATGTTAACAAGAAGGTGAAACACACAGTTGGTTAAGGGTTTCAAGCTAAGCAAAAAGTTAAATATAATAATATAATATGTGCATTGCTGCTTTAGTAGTTAGCTAAGAATGATATAAGTTGGACTAAACTGGAGGGATAGAGGTCTTGCATATCTATCATGTTTGTTAAGTCATTTTTGTTAATTGGGGAAGTGTGACTTAGGTATTTTTGTAAGCTGCAAATCCCTGTTAAGTTGAAGGGGAACACCTAGAAGAAGTTGACAGTTTCACCGACTATCTTAGGTGTAGTAGATATTGGATGAAGAAATGAGTGGTTTAGATGAGGATGCCAAAAATTTGATGCATGGAAACATATGGACTGCACAAGGAATCAATGCTTTTGGAGGAATTTGCTAGTGGTGCTTTTTGAGAAAAACTCAATGGAAAGCCAATCAAGAACGTCTGCTAACGTTCAGCAGCAATAGGTATTAGTGTTGTTGATGACTGCTACTGGTGACCTATGATTGTGGCTGTCAACTGAAAGTCGCTAATAGGCAGCAGCTGAAAATTACTGGTGGTTACTGATATAACAGGTTGATTATGGCTGTCAACTGAAAGCCGCTAATAGGCAGCAGCTGAAAATTACTAGTGGTTATTGATATAACAGGTTGATGGCCAGGACTCTTGCTGCAAGAGTTGTGGCCAATGATTAGTTATTACTGGGGATGGACTTTTTTAATGCTTATCTGAAAAATGTAGTTCCTATTGAAAACGAGCTATTTACTTCCAAGGCTTAAATTTTGATTTGCATAATTTTGGTGAAGAAATGGTATCCTAGTAAACTTCCGAGTTTGTTTTAGTTTCTTCTTATGATGGTGCCTCAAATATCAGGGATTGCTTTTGGTTTTTAAGTTGCATTTCATAGCCTTATTTAAGTTACATTTCATTAAAAATAAAAAAAACGTTATGCTGAAGTTTAAATTGTTGGGTCCAGTATTTCCAAATATTAGTTTTTAGTTCATTGACAATTTTTATGTGGAGGGCTTTAATTTACTTATATTGTGGTTTTGAATGTGTTATGTTCTGCCGTGGTCTTTTCTTTCCATTATTTTTCATTCTTCCTTAGGATTTGAATTTTTTTCTTCTGTCACTGTCAGCTTTATTCTCAATGTGGTCAAACAGAACGAAGTGTGAGCATTTTGGAGAACTATCTCAATGCTCATCCATCTGAAGCTGATTTTGGTGTGGTTGAAATGCTTGCTGCTGTGCTCATGGATAATAATGCATATGATAATGCTCTTCAACATATTGAGCAAACTCAGCTGGTTTATTATTCAGGAATGGAAATGCCTTTGCGTTTAAAAATAAAAGCAGGAATCTGCCTTATTCACCTTGGAAATATTGAGAAGGCTGAGGTTTGTGGCGTTCTTTAACTTTGCTGATTATTTGAATCTTTATTCCTAGCTGTTTGAGTTTCAGAAGAAAAATGAAAGAGAAAAAGTGGCTGAGGAAAATTTTTTATATTATTATTGTTGTTTTTCTTAAAAGTATTTTTATTTTTTTAATTTCTATTTTTTTCCTCCTAAAGCATAGAAAACCAGAAAAAGCATTTGTTGGCAGATTACTTAAGGATGAACACTTGGTGCCTGTCTGGTTCTAGTATTCTCAGTAGCAGTTAGTGGTTGATGTAGGGGTTAGCAGTTGAACTGAATTGATTTAAAAATTGATGAGTGGTTGAAATTGAAAATTTTAGGCAGTAGCAGTGAGCTAGAACTTAAAAAGAACTACATGGATGCTACGAAATGGTCAAGTCGTGCTTTGTCACTTGCAATATGGAAAGACCATTACTGAAACTCCTAATAATGGATTTATTAAGGATATAAAACTATTCTTGGGAAATTTGGGTTGAATGGTACATGACATCAGGTTTAGAGTTCAATTCTTGGTCATTCCTATTTTATTAATTAAATATTTCACATAAGTAGGGAAGACAGGTGCTTGTTCATGCTTCAAGTCCAATGGACATACGCATGCAAGGTGGAGGGTGTTTTAGAAATATAAAAGAATTCTTAAGGGCTCACCCAACAACTTAAATATTTGGTTTGAATGGTGTATTCTTAGGATGGTCCTTAAAATTCTGTGATGAATCTCTAATATGTATTGACCATTTTCTACAGCCCTACATCTGAATATCATTTCTGGCATAATTTGAGTTGTTTTAACTGTGTTATCATTTTTTATGTTGCTGAACCTTCTTGAATGATTTTCAGATGTTTTTCAGTGATCTCGAGCTGGAGAGTGCCTCTAATTGTGTCGGATTGGTTACAGATGTAGCTGATACATTTATGAGTCTTGGGCATCTTCACCTTGCGCTCAAGTATTATTACATGTTGGAGTCACATAGCGGGGTTGAAAATGTAAGGAAAACAGTCATATTCTTTGTTTTTATTGCACTGCAAATGGTGCATCACATAGAAGCACGAAAATTTATTTCATGCTGTGTATATCGTTTTCATGGACTGAAATTTTGGAGTTCGAATTGTGCTTTTCCTCCCTTGATTATGATGGTGCTGTTTCATGGATATAAACAATTTTGTTTGGTTTTTGTCCCTTATTTTAGGGTACAATTTATGTGTAGATTTTCAGTAGAGAAGGAAGAAAAAGGAAACTATTTTTCTAAATTTAGACTTAGTGAGGAAACTATTTTTCTAAATTTAGACTTAGTGTATTGACCTAGAAAGATCTGAACAAAAAAGGAAATTCTAACCTGCATAATGTGGTGTTCTTAAACTGATTGATAGTGATCAAGTGTGCATCTGTTAGATACAAAGCAATGATTTTATCATGCATTGTATCGCTAGCACACTGCCGTTGGTATATAGGTTGTGTGCTGAGCTTCTATTTTAATTCAACTACAAAGAAACCAAGTTCTTTTCTTTTCCTTTTTTTTCCTTCCTATTATTTTTTTAATTCCTTGAATTTAAGTGCATACTGACATAGGGTTTGGTTTAAATGAATATTCTATAAAATTCATTTCTATCGAGCTCTATATTTAATTATATTATGTTTGGTGTAAATCTATAATTCAAACTAATGCATTATTTGTCAAAAATATTCTTTTAAACTAATGTTACATGATAAAATAACAATAAAATAAAGGTTAGGTGTATTTTTGGAAATAAAATTAATCAAAGGGATTTTTCATCTTATGAAAAATATAGACCTAAAATTGTGGAATTCACTAGAAAATTCTAACTATTTTGTTAGAATTTGGTTTCAAATTCAAAAAGTTGGACTTCCATAGAATTTTGTGAAATTCATTTGTATTGAATGCACTCTTGAAACTCCCTAATGGTAGAACATCGATGAGACTTGCCAGTTTGATTTGATTGATTCGAAATTGTCAGCATATTGGTGCAATAGTTGATTATTACTGGTATTTGTAAGATTTTAAGGCATGTCTAGCTATTTGATGTGATTAGAGAGTGTATTTGTTCTAGATATGATTCATTTGAAGTAGCTTATCTTTCACATTGTATATTATTCTCCCATTGTTTTGTCAAAATCAAAGGTCCAGAACACACATGGAGAACAACATGTAATAATTATCTAGGTCCAACTGTGTGTTTATATTGCCAGTGCTGATGACATTTTTGTGGAGTATATTTTTTAAATGGAATTTTATTTCAAATCCTTAATTGTATGATGTTCTTTTTCTTAGGGGGCTATACATGTGAAAATAGCTCAATGTTACTTATCCCTGAAAGATCGAGTAAAAGCGGCTGTATTTTTCTACAAAGGTAACTGAGATCTAGACACAAGCTTCCATTGAAATCAGATCTCACATTTACATTTCAGCAAATAAAAGAAATTGCCATTGACTTTATCTTAGAGAATACAGTTAACGTACCACAGCCAACTAGCATGCTGATAATGTAAACTCATCTACCATAAACTAACATAAATGACATACACATCCTCATACACATGCCTTTAGTTAAAGAGATTGCTATCTCTGTAACTATGGCAATACCCCACTTCTAACTGAGAAACTTAGAAGCTTAATACTTTTGTTGAAGTTTGAAAACAGATTTCAAGGGTAAATGATGTAAGTGGACTCTTAGCTTGTCACTTATGGTAAGGTCACAAAATTTCTGTTTTTATCAGTATATTAATAGTCTGTGTCGTGCTTCCCTTTGGTCAATTCATCTACTTTCAGTTATAAATCCAATTGAAATATTGATGTGGCACTTCTTGAGAGATATTTCTTTACCTTCAGTGCTTCACTCTTGTGGGTTTTCATTATCTAACCTTAATAATTAAAAGGTATCTCAAGCAGTGCTGCCAGAGCTCCATTTTGATTTGATTTGTAGCCGAAATTAGACAAAAAGTTGAGATTATTGATTAAACATTAACAAATTGAAGTTTTTGAACCTGGCTTTAAAAGAAGTTACGTCTAAATACAGTGACATTGGTGCAATTTATACTAGATTTCAATATAATTGAGGTCAGAACTCCCCATTTTTTCCAGAGACAGCATAAATGTCATCAAACTTTCCGAAGTTACTGTTTATGAGTACTGTTCGCTGCACTAGGCCTTCTCAGCAATTGCTCCTAGAACTTTTCCTTTGCTGTGATATTTTTCTTCCTAGTCATACTTAATCATGCACTCTTTGTTTATATGACTTTCTGCTCTTACTATCCTTGAAATCAACCCAAAACAGATCTTAGAAGTTCACCCGCAGAGCTATGTCTCTTCATGCGGTATACTAAGAATATGGACTGACATTTGCGGATTCATTGAATTTTAACAATAATCTAACCCTCAGTTTGGAAATAAGCAGAAGTGAGGGAAACTAGGGGACATTAGATGTAAATGAGAAAAATGCAAAAGTCATCACTTGGGCCCTTAATAAACTCAATTTGGGTAGGAGGGAAGCAATTGGCATTGGTTATTTCATTTCCAGTATGAAGTTCGTAGTTATATTCATGATCGATAAATTGTTTAAATTTGGCTTTAAATTGATGAATATAATTGTAATTTTAGCTTTTAAAAAATTTCTTTTTTGTTGAGACCATGTTCTTAAAAGAAAACTTCATTTTATTTATTTTCTCTATCCATCTCCCTCATCTTACACCACTCACTAGCAAATAGAGAGAGATAAAGATAAACTCCCTCTCTCTTCCTCTTCACTTTTCTCTAAAGCAGGGCAAGTGTTTTTGAATTGAGTGTCTTGTGAGAACTTAAGAGTGCTGGTTTGGAAGCATGGTGGATTCTGATGTTTGGATTACTGGAAATTGTCTAAAATGGCTCTTTCTTTTCTTCAGAGTTTCATTGTAAGCTGTTACTTACTAATGTTTCTGTCAGCTTTGCATTCACTTGAAGATAGTGTTGATTGTCGATTAGCTTTGGCATCCCTGATCCTTGAAAATGGTAAAGAAGATGAAGCCATTTCTTTGTTGGCACCTCCAGAAAATTTAGGTACTATTAGTTTGGTATATTCTTTTTTGTTATGCTGATAATAACATATTTCTGGCATGGGATTTTTCTTTTATTCATTTCTTGTTGCTTGCATTGCAGATTCCATTAATGTATGTTCTGATAAGCAAAAACCATGGTGGCTTGATGGGAAAATAAAACTGAAGCTTTGCCACTTATATAAATCTAAAGGAATGCTTGAAGACTTTGTCAACACTGTATTCCCTTTGGTCCGTGAATCACTTTATGTCAAATCCCTTCAGCAGAAGGTAATTGCACCATAATGCTTGGAACTAATACATCTATCTCTTTCTAGTGCTGATTCGTCCATAAACTCAGGACATCCCTTCGCTTGATACCTTACTGAACTGAGATAACAATTGATTGGAAGCTATCCTGGGCTTGTTTCACTCTGTGGTTATTTCTTGTTCTTTTTTTCCTTTCTTTTCCTTTGTGCAGTTGATAGTTGGATCACGTTGATGGCTTGTTATGTGCATGTGTGTGCAAGTGTTTTTTTGCTCTTATTTTTATTTTTTCACCTTCAGAATTTACTTCAAAAGAATTTTGACTACATTTAATTCTTTATATCATCAAGTTATGTAGGACGTATTGGTTCTTAAGTTATTTTTATCTGCTCTTCTGGATTTGTTATGTGATATGCACTGGACAAAAGTAGACTAACATATGCGATATTTGGAGTTGATCAATTTTCTTGCATTAAACAGATATCATTATCATTTTTCTTTGCCTGCTGATTGGTTCTTGATCTATTTTAGGTAAAGAAAAGGCTGACAACAAGTGTTCTCCGTAAAAGAACCAAAATTCTTGATGTTGGGGAAACTGATGACATATTTGGGGTTAGACCATTGGCCTCCCGCTTGGATCTGTGAGTAGTTAATTATGCTATATTCAATATAAAATTTACCACCGGTTCGTTGTTAAGGTTGCACTTTTTTTTTGATGCCTGGTTTAACCAAGTCCATAGTTGATAGTTGACCTTTTTCAGCAATCATTCATGGCCTTCAGACATACTTGCATTTTATGGATAGACCACCTCAACTCCTTTTCAATTGTGGCATTAATTGACTTTTAAGCTGTTAAACTTCTTAAGTGCTTCTTAATTTAGCAATTTCTAATTGAAATGCTCTAGCGTAATTTAGAAGGAATGTCGGTGGCTTTTAGTATTTCAATTGACTTTCGATATTATCACATTAAAATTAATCTACTGTTAAATCTATAGTTTTAGAAGCCTGCGAACCATAGAAAATAACAGTTAGAATCGCAAACATTTATTTTAATTCCAGAAAGTTGAACATACTTGGTAGAAAGCTTAGCTTCTTGTACTTATAAGCCAACTAATTAAGTGTGCATTTCTATCAAGCAAAAATGAAAATGCCTGGTTGATGCTCAGGTCTTATGCTTGCACGAAAATGAAGAAAAATGCAAAAGTATCTCTATGCTTATATCTTATGCAGAAGCTTTATGAGTTTTTGTTTCATTACTCTTTAATCCATCCCTTAGTCTATACTAAAATTTAATGTCTGTCTTTGATTTAATATATTTACTTTGAGATGTGATTTTCATATTCCATTCTCTAATAATTAGCAAGACCCATTTGGATGCATGTTTATATGCATATGAGCTTTAACAAGTGAATATTAGTTGCACATTTACAAAATTAAATTAATATATCTTAGCAATTATGATATACTTCTGTAAAAGTAAAGAAAAAAAATTGCTGTTTTGTTTTTTAATTAAATAATGGCAAAAGAAAAGTTTCCTTGTGCCTTAGCAATTCTTTTTTCTTTTGATTTTCTGTTTACAATTACACAACAAAAAAACATGACATTATGGAGTCATATCATCCTATGACAGTATAAAAACTTATGCATATGTAACATCAGCTCACCTTCACGATAGCAGATTAATTATTCATTGATACTATGAATTAGATCGAAAGCTTCTAGAGCAAGGAGGTTGCTTCAGAAGAAGGAAGAGCAGAAAGCAGTGGCCAGGGCTGCTGGCATTGATTGTCATAGTGAGGATTCAGATAACGAGTCATTGGTAAAATGTTTATGATTGTGTTGCAACCTTACCCGCAAGAGCATCAATGTAGTTTATTCTATTAACAATAAAGTCCTGTAATTTGGGCCTGATTCCCTTGTATGTGTTTCTTTCGGTTTATCTGCAGGAAGAAGTCAGAACCCCACCTATTCCTAATTTTTTAAAAGATGAAGAGCATCACAATCTTATCATAGATGTTTGTATTTCGTCCTTTTCCACCCAAAATTTTCTTTTCCCAATCTGTTTATAGTTTTGGAATTTTAAATGATATTCTATTTAATCATTGAGGATCTCTACTGATATTAAATAGTTCGACTGCTGCATTTTCTTTCATTCTGGGGGTGCATTCTTGTGTGTTCTGTTTATAGTTGTGCAGGGCACTTCAATCACTACAAAGGTACTGGGAAGCACTGGAAATTATTGACCTTACTAGAAGATTTGCTTACAAGAAACTGCCTACTGAGAAGAAAGAGGAACTTCAGTCTCTTGCAGCTCGTAACTCCTAAACTTACTAAAATTAATGATCATCTCATCTTTAATTTGTGTTTCAAAAGTATGGATCCTGTGTACAGTCCAGTCTTTCTTCTTTATATGTGTACAATATATATACACAAAATCGTTTTTTTTTTTTAAGTCTTTGGTCTCATATAATATTTATTTCTTAAGTAATAAATAAGAATACTCTCAAAGCCCTATTGAGACGGTCTTATTTGTTTACATTTCTGCAGAAATATCATATAAGACCACAGACCCTAAGCATGGGTTTGACTGTGTACGGTCCATTGTTGTGCAGCATCCATACAACCTTGCTGCCTGGAACTGCTATTACAAAATAACATCAAGGTACGTTATCCCTGTAACAGGTCATTCACTGGGCATAACTGATTTTTAGTGGATTGTTATGGCACAGAACTATCTATATGTAGCCTAATTATACTTTGTATATAAATTATATTAATATGGTACTAAGTTTACATTATTTTCTACAAATTGATGGACGCAATAAAAGGCATTATGCCTTTAGATTTTAGAAAATCATGGGCATAATATATATTTTGATGGATATTATGTGTCATTCACTGACATGTTTAGCAATGTTTAGTCATCCACCCCTCTATATTTTATGGTTTTTGGTGAATCCATATCCTTAAGTAGGTTTGGAAGTACTGAAATGGGGAATACAGCAATCCAAAGGCATGAGAGTATGATGAAGTGGTCATAGACTAATAGATAAAAAGTATTTAAATAAAGTTTTCATGCATTGCTCCTCTGTTATACTATGAGATCTAGTTGCACAAGCCATCCAAGACCTATGGTATTTTTAGACTTTTGCTCTTGGTGAGGAGATCTCTCTGTTAGCTATCTGAGAAACTAGGACATATTTGTCAAATCAAATCATAAATAGATTCTCAAAATGAATCAAATTTAATGCACACCTATCTAAAAGACAAAAAAAAAAAAATCAAGACTTGAGATATCTGAATAATTATGGAGGATTGTGTGGCCAATTAGAATTACACTTGCCTATGAAGTAGGAAAGGCAGGTCAAAGACCTCACTGTGATAGATTCTTTGCAAACATGAATAACATATCCAATAAACATTGGAAGGCATATCTTATGTTAGTTTGATATAGAATCATTTACTATTCATATTTCATATCATCTGGGAAGAAAAATTGTAAATCTATATATTATGGGAATATTGAAGCTGATTCGGAAACATTAGAACTGTAGAAGACACAAAAGACAGGGCAAGAGTTGCTTGTTTTGTTTACTATTGAGCTATGTATGAATTGTTTTTTTCTTTCATCCAGTAATATTACTTCAAAATTACTTGGGGAAAGGTTTAGTGGCTCTTTTCACAGTGAAATTGAAAATAAAATTTGATTTTTAAATCTGTTAATTGTTGTTTACTCATCCTGAGAGTATCTCAACATAATTTGGAGCACGATGGCACCTGCTATATCTCTGTTTGTCACTGTGCTTGCTTGTGATGTCATAGGTTAGGAAAGAATTATTCAAGGCATGCAAAGTTTCTACGATATATGCGAAGCAAACATGAGGATTGTGTGCCACCTATAATCATTTATGGCCATCAGTTTACTATGGCCAGCCATCACCAAGATGCTGCAAGAGAATACCTTGCGGCTTACAAACTGTTGCCTGATAATCCTCTAATTAATCTTTGTGTGGGTAAGTAATTTTATCATATATATTTTGTTATGTT
Organism: Mallotus repandus; assembly: GCA_949671775.1. Taxonomy (NCBI): domain Eukaryota; kingdom Viridiplantae; phylum Streptophyta; class Magnoliopsida; order Malpighiales; family Euphorbiaceae; genus Mallotus; species Mallotus repandus. The sequence goes on from CATIWM010181580.1 coordinate 16,624, forward strand.
TTGATATATATGCATACAACACTGCAGACATTTTAAATGCTGTTGTATTATTCAGGTACTTCGTTGATCAATTTAGCCCTTGGATTTAGACTTCAAAATAAGCATTATTGTCTCGCACAAGGCTTATCATTCCTCTATAAAAATTCACAGCTTGCTGAGAATAACCAGGTTTGCTAGTCATACCAATGGGATCTCAATTTATTGCCCTGTTAAATGCATGCTTCCTCTTTATATAATGCATTATCCCAACAGTTGTGATGCCCAAGTGACAAAACTCAGCCATGTCAGAATTTTTTTTTTCTTCATAATAATCCCTTTAGTTATAGATGTAAGAAAGTTTATTTATTTATATTTGCTCATATTTATAAATGGTAGTTGAAGCCATCTTATATATAGTTGACATCCATTTACATTAATTTTAGGCAAATTTCTGTCATGCAGGTATCTTTGCAGGAGGCATTATATAACATTGCACGTGCATGTCATCATGTTGGACTTGTAACTCTCGCAGCTTCATATTATGAAAAGGTGCTTGACACATATGAAAAGAATTACCCCATTCCAAAACTTCTGAATGAGAAGTTGGAAATGGAAAATCTGAAGCCAGGTTATTGTGACCTGCGTAGAGAGGCAGCTCATAATTTGCACTTGATTTACAAAAAAAGTGGAGCGAATGATCTTGCAAGGCAGGTGCTGAAAGATCACTGCAAACTTTGAGTAAATATATATGCTTTTATTTATTTATTCGTCAAATCTGTACGTACAGATTGATGTCTTCTTTTTTTTTTTTTTTTCCTTTCTTATTCCAAATAATATGCATGTATTGTAGTATGTATATATGCTCTTTATTTCCTAGTAGCAGGCATCTTCGTTGTTAGAGAACCAATTGATAGCTCCTAAATCTTTAGCTGCATTTGGAGGAATTTTTTCCATAACTTTTTCTTGGCCCTTGGGATAATAAATCCCGGTCCTCCCATCTGGAATCCAACAGCAATTTCCTTCACCAATTTGGCTCTTATTCTTTTTCACGTCCTCAGCATCCATCTTTATTGTCTCTCTCATCGTATCATGAGATGGAGAAGAGCCACTGCCACTGTTCCTGTGGTAGTAGGCTTTTCGAATCATGGGCCTGTGGTAATTAAATGATCAAACGCCTCAATGTTTTATGTTTATGTTTGGGAAATGTGATATTTACGCATAAACAGCACAGCTTGTGACTTGTAATAAAGGGAAAAAAAAAAGGCAATATATAGCTAACCTTACTTGGAAACCATGGAGTGTGCTCCTCTGGCAAATGCACCTGAAGACATGATTATTTGCTTGCTAGTTCCTGCAATGTGGGTGGGGATGGGTATATATATATATATATATATATATATGTATATGTATATGTACGCACACACCTGCAAGCATACAAGAGAAGATAGGGTAAGATGTGTTATCCGTATCGCTCTTTTCAATGGAGATTTTGGTATGGGAGCATTTGGGCGTGCGTCATTGTCAGTTTCAAAGGCCAACTTCTTCATTCTATTTCTTTCCTCACTTCTCAAATACTTGTATCCAAGTCCAACATTGGACTAATGGTCAATTTGGCCCCTGGAACTTTTTACCCAGGGCTAAATAACCTTTTAGGGTAAATTTAGTCATTCAATTTTCAAATAAAGGTTAACTTGCCTCTAAGTAATACAATTAGCTCCTTATTTTTGACAGATAGATAAAAAGGCCCTAACAAATTACAAATACCTCCATAATGTTTTAATTAGTTGACAAACAAGTCCTTATTTTAGTAATATAATTTTTATTAAAACTTTTAATTTTAGAATTATATTTGATTCATTTATAACTTGTAAAATTTCAAAATCTAATACATTATATAAATATAAATTTAGTGATCACCAATAATTTTTAGTTATGTTGAAATATAAAACTTCTATTCATATGTAAATTGATTTATTACCTTAAATCAAAAATATAATATATTATTAGCTTTAATATTAAAATTAATGGAATATAATAAAGTAATTAAATTTTACTTTTAATCATATATTGTAATATTAAAGTAATAAAAATATAATAATTTGAAAAATAAAATTAAAATTAAAATTGTAAATTATAACATTAATAAAATCTAAAACTACAATTTATTATTATTATTATTATTATACTTTTGTACATATTAAATTATACTTTTGTATTTTAAATTCTAAATAAATTTGAATGTCAAATATAATTTTAAAAAATAAAATTAATTCATATTTGAATAGAAGTTTTATATTTCAATACCACTAAAAATTAATGGCGAATACTAAATTTATATTTATATAATATACTATTAGATTTTTAAATTTTAAAAGTTAATAATGAATTAAATACAATTATAAAAATAAATTTTTAATAATTTTTTTTACTAAAATAAAGACTTATTTTTCAAGTATTTAAAATATTAGGAGATATTTATAATTAATTAGGGTCTTTTTGTCTATCTGTGAAAGCTAAGAGTTGATTATATTATCCAGTGGCAATTTGACCTTTATTAGAAAGTTTAGTGGCTAAATTGACCCTGAAAGGTCTAAAGTGGCTTATTTGATCTTGTGCGAAAAGTTTAGGGGGAAAATTGATCCTTATTCCATCCAGCATTTATAGAGTTAATCTTGGACTGAACTGGACTGACTCTAAATTAATTAGATGTGATTATATATATGTCACACCAATTTTATTGGCTAAGAATAAATTTAACTTGTTGACTCTTGATGAATACTTAGGGGTATTTGATTTAGCTAGTGGAGTAGAACTGATAGCTATTCAATTTTCATCAATTACAAAATACTGTTTGGTTAAATTTTTAAAAGGATAGCTGATAACTGTTAGGGGTACATATTAGTTATCATTTATATCAGCTCCAATTTAGAGTTTTTCATGGAGGGCTCCCATATATTCAAATATAATTACTTAATTAACCTTATCTATTTAAATATAGTTACTTAAATATTCTTATTTTTTAAATTAAGCATATAGCTATATTTTTACATATATTTAAAAAATGCTAAAAATATAATGTTATTCTTATATAATTTTATTGCATTTAAGTATAGTATTTTTAATATTTTAAAAAATAAATATAAAATGTTTATTAAAATTAATATGTATAATGAATACAATTGAATATATAAATAAATAACTTCACACACACATATATATATATATATATATTGGTACAACCTCTTCAAGCCGGATTAAGAATAGGTTGAAGGACGATGTCCTATGATTTTAATAAGGTAATTCACCAAAAGAATTTGGAATATTAAAATTTAATGAATTAGTGTATGATTTTTTTAAAGAAAATATAGGATACGAACACTAGGTCAATTTATAGATATAAAAAATATAAGGGTTAATTTATGAATATGAAAAATTATAAAGTTCATTTTATATAAATTATAAATTAGATTCAATTCAAAAATACACTTTTCATGGTTAGTAATATTTTTTAACACTAAAAATAATTCTAAAACACAAAAAACATGTAATCATGTTATCTTATAACATAAATAAAACAATAACACCTTAATTATGCATAATTTTTCAATAACAAATAAATAATTTTCCATCTAATTTTACTTAAAATTAAGAATAAAATCATAACACTCATAAGCAACATTCATATATCAAGATTTCATTCATAATATTTATTAGCAATTTCAGTTTATAAAATATTTTATTTAATTAACATTTTCACTCTCAATGTTCTCATTGACATTTTCAGTGAAGAATACCGTCTCTAGTTCCGGTCCATCAAGTAATAGAAATGTTATAACTTGAATTTTTATAAATTATAAAAATTAAATTTGAGATTTGCAGTGTTAATAAATATTTTATTAATTTTGATATTTGATTATTACTGAAATTTAATTTAAATTTTGATGTTGAATATTATTTTAATTATGTGAATTATTGACTTAATGTATTTTAATACACTTTAAAATTTTTTTAAGTGTGTACATATATATGAGTATTTTTTAGGAAATAATAAAAATTAGAGATATTTTATTATTATATTATTTTTTATTTTTCCTTTATAAAAAAAATGCAGAACAAATTTTTGTTTTTTTGTTTTTTTCTTCTTCTTCTTCTTCTGCCATTTTCGTCCGGCCAACCACCGATCTCTGCCACCAGCAGTGCCTCACCGTCGACCACTCCACCTGGACGTCGTGCCTCCACCTGCAGCGCCAGACAACAACCTTCTTCCTCTCCTTCTTCTTCCTTTTTTCGTTTTCTCGTCGGAACTTCAACTGCTTGCCGGCGACGTTTTCGGCCACCTCAGCTGGCAACGTTGGTCTCTTTTGAAGCTCATCCTCCGGGCTTCTCAAATCTTCAAACCGCTTCGAGTTTTGACTCGGGTAACTACTCCGTTTGTTAATAATTTGATTTTTAATATTTTGGTTAATTTGAGCTTAAATTTGATTTTATTTGATATAATTGCTTTGAGATTAATTGTTGTAGAGATTGTGAGCTATCTAAAGATGATTTTTATTTATTTTTCTGAAAATATTGAATTTTTTCGGGTTTGAGTTATGTGTGAAATTTTTATTATAAATTTTCGAAGGTTTATGTGAAAAATGAATTTTTGGAAAAATTAGTATAAATGAGTAATTTTTATATTTTAGTTGAAATTGTGGTTAATTATTATGTTTTGGACAGTTTTTGAATGAACAATAGTATT
>CATIWM010181628.1:0-10867 GCA_949671775.1 Mallotus repandus
TCCTTTTGAAAATTATGCAGTTAGTTTGGTTCATGTATGGATTGAAATTGGAATGGTGACAGAAGGGTCTACTACGCAAACTAAGAAGTCAAATCCAAGGCCGAGATTTGCAACTGTGGGAGGCGAGAAAGAAATTTTTAATTTGTTTTATTATGTTTGGAAGATGCCACGAATTAGCTTTTAGTTTTCAAATGATGATGGAAGATTGCTGAGAAAATTGGATGGATGATGAATAAGCAAGAAGAAGAATGAAGTTTTGCGCAGAATTTGGAGGTTAGAGCTTAGAAGTCAAGTTTTCAAAGGCAGTGGACCCCAGTTCTCTTATAAAATTACCACATCAACTCAAATACAAACAGAGTTAATTTTCAAAAAAGCCACCGTTACTCAAGGGGCTTATAATACATTGGCAACTTAAATTCACGTTTAAATGCTCAAAAAAAATTTAGGGGCTTATTTGCATCTTCTCCCAGGTATAAACTATATAATATTAAAATTTTTTATTATTATTTATTATAAAAAATTGGATAAATTATTATTTCTCCCTATTTTTGGCCTAATATACTATTTTATCCTTGATATTTAAAAAAATATTTATTCATCTCTGACATTCGCAACACTTAACACTCATTAGTCATCTGTTAGAGATGAAATAGTACACGAATTTATAAATGTGAGAGATGAATAAATATTTTTTCAAATATCAGAGATGAAATAATATTAGGTCAAAATATATAGGGTAAATAGTAATTTATTTTAAAAAATTTTATAAATATTAATTTTTTTTTAAAATTTAGTCCCAAAGTCCAATAATTATTTGGCCACCTAGTTAAATACCAGTGAATTAATATATATATGTTGTTTGGTAAAAGCATTAGTTGTGGTTGTATGTGATTTAATCAGGCGAAGAATTATTTGGTGAATTATGTTTTATTTCAATTTATTTTACTTAGTGATTTGCATTGATTGCCTTTATTTATTGATTTCAATAGGTGATCAATATCAAATAATTTTATTTATAATCATTATTTAATTCATGATTAAAATACTATGATATTTTTTTTCAACACAATATTATTATTATAATTTTGCAAATAATTTTATGCATAACAGTGCAACCAAAATTCATACTGGGAGAGGTCAATGCAACATGCATGATTCTCCTCTGAATTTAATGTAATTTCCTTTATACTAGTTTATAACTATTTTTAGGCCATTGGAAAGCAATGCACAACATTTAAATTGCATCATTTTGTAACATTATCTGAACTATATTTAACCACCCAATTACATCTAAATTCATATATAATACTGCAATCTAATTTAAAATAAAAATAGGATATTGGAGTTAATTAATCATTATCATAATAAACAATAATTAGCATGAAATATTCAAATGGTAAACTAATAGAATTCATTATTTTATTTATTTATAAAAAATATATTTTATTTAACACGTCAAAAAAATCATTTATGTTTATTTAAAACTTTTACTTATATTTAGGTTCATTTTTATTTTTTTTATCTTATCTTATTTGTGAAGTTGTTATATTTTAAACAATTTTTTAAAAAAGGTTATCAATGTAGTTCGTGCATAAAAAAAAAGCTATAGGAATTATTCATTTAGTTTTTCTATTAATAATATTTATTTAATTTTAATAAATTTATTAAGTGCATATTTATTTTTTTTTAAAATATTTTTATTAAAAATTTCACATGTTAGTGAAGTGAGATGCATTAAGGGTCAACTTTATTACTTATTTATTAAATTGAAAAATATTGTTATTAGAAAAAAAAAAAAACCAAATACATAGTTTCACCCATAAATTTTACACAATTAACTTATAGCACTCCCCAACTATTATTATATATTATTTAACTTTTAAACTTTTATTTTAAACTTATATAATATTAAAAGTATTTTATAAAAAAATATTTATATAAATATAAGAAAAATTTATATAAATTAAAATAATGTTTAATGAAAGAGATAATAAAAATAATTTTATTATGTTTAATTTTAATTTTAGCATTTTATATGTTTAAAATTATTTAAAATTAAATTTTTATCTGTTTTGATATTTTATTAGTTAAAAAATTAAAAAGTAAAAAAATAAAAATAAATATTTAAAAATTAAAAAATATCAAACATTAATCATATAAAGTCCAGGAGTGAAACCTTGCCAAAAAATATCACTTTATTTGTCATGGAGATAAAGATAATCAGCCTGGATATAAATGATGCAGTCCATATAATGATATGCCTTTCGATCTACCACCCACAGGTAGAAGATAAATAAATAACATAATAATGCTCGGATGAGTGAATAATGGAGAGCCGTTAGATGAAAATAACAGCGGTATATGATTTTATATTACAAACTGCACGTGTAATAAGGAAAAGTGACTGAGATTAAGACACGTGGCGATATCACGACAGTGCACAAACTAACCGGATGATTTGATTAGCAGCAAGCTAATGTGAAATTGGGTTGTTAAAGGTTCGTGCAATCAATAGGCTAATGTCATATTGTGTCGTAGGAGGCTTGTGTAGGGTAAGTTTATAATAATAATAATAACAAGTGTAAAAGTGTAATAATTAGAACTCAATATTGCATGAAAAAAGATAGAGATAGACGTGATATATAGGTTCTGTTTAGGCCATCTCCAACAACAAGCGTTCATTTTACCATTTTGCACCCATAATTCTGCTCCAACAAAACTTCATTTTCTGTGACAAAATGCATAATCTTCAAAGTTGGCTGCATATATGCGTCCAACCTTTTTACTTTATGCATTTTTTTTTTTTTTTAATTTCAATAACAATTATTTTTTATCATTTGTTTCAATATAATCTAGATAATTTAGTTTAATTTAGTCTAAATTTATATTATATTTATCATATTATTATCAAATGCATTAAAATTTAATTTAATTATTTTTATTTAAATAATATTAATATTATCAATTAAAAATAATATTAATTTTTTACTTAAATAATATATTTTTTTTATTTAAATAATTTCTTACTTAAAATAATATTTATATTAAATTACTTAACTAATCTTAAAATTTGGATAGAAAAAAATTTAACGACCATAGATTTGCATTAATTTAACAATCAATTTAAAAAAACACCCAACAAAAATATAAATATTCATAATACCTTAAAGCATATATTAAATTATATATAATCTAATATTCTAGTATATCAGAGTCAAATCCACCAATATCATTTAAAAGTTCACCAAAATCATTTGATGTGTGAGGTGCTGGTTGGTGTCGTTGAGCTCTTTTATGCATAATTCTTCTTTTTTCAGCTGTCATAAATGCACGAAATTCATGATTTTTTATAGAATTAAGATTTGTAAACAAAATCTTTTTTATCCTTTCATGTGTAAGGAGATGCTGGAACTACAGAATCAGGAGTACGAGTCTCAGATCCTGATAATTCATTGACAATCTTATTAAGTTGCCTCAAAGTTTGCTTGTTATCTTTAAATTTTTTAAATCTTTAACTATGTATTACACGTGATCAAATTTAAAACCTTATTTGAAATGACCATCTTGTTGCATTAATGTTTTTGCTTGAATTAACTAAAAATAATTAATAAATATACATTAGAATTAATATAATACATATGAAGAAGATATTATAAATAATATTAAAAAATAATTATGATAATGAAATACTTACAATGACCGCATTTGAAGCGCCACTAGGATGCATATTTTCTATTTGTCTAATGCACCATGTTAATTTTCTTACAGCTTTCTCAATTGTTTTGTATCGACATTGTAATGAGCACTTGGTACGCATTTCGAATGTTGCTTGTTTGTTTACATTATATTTTTCTTCTACTCTTAACCAAAATCGATCTAAAGATTGATAAACACCAACAATTGGGTCTTGTGAAATTTTCATATAAATTTCACATAAAATCACATCTTCTACATGAGTGTATCCAGATGATCGAACTGACATTTTCAAGATGTTGAAGTGTTTGATAATTAAAATGATTTTAAAAAATTTAGAAGATGTTGCAATATGTTGTGAAATTTTTTTATGAATATGACACTTATTTATAGAAAAGGAATCTCTTCTGCATTTATTTTCAACCGTCGAACAGTACACAACATCAACTCAACCGTTGGATTAAAAAGCTCACAATATCTTATCTTTTTTTTTGAAAAAATACAAGCTCAGGATATGCATTATTTGTCCTCTTTTAATTTTAGTTCTTAGATGGTATGCGAGACAATCTAAACCGTTAGATTAAAGCTTATCACATCTGATCGTCTTTTTGAAAAAATACAAAGGCAGGACAATAATTATGTATCTGCTTTTAATTCAAACCGTTGGATGGTATGTAAGATCATCTCAGACGTTGGATTAAATGATAGGATATCTGATCATCTTTTTGAAAAAATACAAAGGGAGGACAATAATTATGTGTCTGTTTTTAATTTAAACCGTTAAATGGTATGTAAGATCATCTCAGCCGTTGGATTAAATGACAGGATATCTGATCATCTTTTTGAAAAAAATAAAAAGGCAAGACAATAATTATATGTCTGCTTTTAATTCAAACCGTTGGATGGTATGCAAGATCATCTTAACCGTTGGATTAAATGACAGAATATCTTATCATCTTTTTGAAAAAATACAAAGACAGGACAATAATTATGTGTCTGCTTTTAATTCAAACCGCTGGATGGTATGCAAGATCATCTTAGCCATTGGATTAAATGATAGGATATTTGATCATCTTTTTGAAAAAATACAAAGGCAGGACAATAATTATGTGTCTGTTTTAATTCAAACCATTGGACGATATGTAAGATAATCTCAGCCGTTGGATTAAATGACAGGATATATGATTGTCTTTTTGAAAAAATACAAAGGTAGGACAATAATTATGTGTCTGCTTTTAATTCAAACCGTTGGATGGTATGCAAGATCATCTCGGCCGTTGGATTAAATGACAGGATATTTGATCACTTTTTTTGAAACACTCAAAGGCAGGATAATAATTTATTAATGTTTCTGCTTTTAATTCCAACTGTTTGATGGTATGTAAGATTATCTAAACCATTGATAATTAAATTATAAACATTTAGCAAAACATCAACAATTTAGTTTATAAAATAATGCATTATGAACGTAAAAACTCAAAGTCTATAAAAAAATCTTATCCAAAACTCTCTGAAAAATTGTCTTTGCCAAAACTCTTATTGTATACATAAAAACCTTTCCCAAAATGAATTTTGATATTAGTGGTCCATCAGTCCATAGTTCATCAAGTTCATCTTTTGATAACGATAATCCATTTGGGTTATCGAATTAGGAATATCAAGCAACGTTACAAATTCTCTCAACTAATAATATGATGATCGAATATTATCAAAATCAACAACGCAATTGAATGTCTCGACATGGCGGATTGATTCCAGGTCATATTGTGGTTCAACGAGATCGTGAAATGGCAGACATGAATTTATTCAATGATTATTTTTCTGATAATCCAAGATACGGTGAGGAACTTTTTCACCGACGATTTCGTATGTCAAGAAGTTTATTTCTTCGTATAGTTTATTGAGTCAAAAGTCATAACCTATATTTCGAACAACGAACTAATGCCACTGGAACACTTGGGTTATCGCCGATACAAAAAATAACAGCGGCATTTTTAATGTTGGCATATGGCCTACCTGCTGATGCAACAAATGAATATGTAAAAATTGGCGAGTCTATGATGATTGAAAGCATGAAGATGTTTTGTCGTACTATTTTCACAGCAATATTTAAGAAGACCTAACAGTACTGACATTGCTAGGCTGCTCCATATTGGTGAAGAACGTGATTTTCCTAGAATATTGGGCAGTTTGGATTGTATACATTGGAAGTGAAAAAATTATCCAACAGCATGGGTTGGACAGTATGCAAGTCGTAGACCAACAATAATTTTGAAAATTTTTGCCGACTATGATCTTTGGATATGACATGCTTATTTTGGTATGCTAGGAACTAATAATGATATCAATGTTTTAGAATCATCTCATCTTATATCTAATTTTGCACAAGGTATTGCTCCCCCAGCACATTATATGATAGAAGAAAAAGTTTATTATATGGGTTACTATTTAGTTGATAGTATATACCTAAAAAGGAGCAATCTTGTTCAAACAATTCATGAACCTCGAGGTCCAAAGAAAATTTTTTTTGTAATGAAACAAGAGTCGTGCAGAAAAGATGTCGAGCATGTTTTTGGAGTTCTACAATCACGTTTTACAATTGTAGCAAGACCAACACATTTTTGGAGAAAAGAAAATTTGCATGACATAATGACAACGTGCATCATTCTCCACAATATGATTATTGAGGATGAACATGACTTAAATGCACCAATTGTTGATGCAATAGAAGCTCCAAATGCAGATGTTGAAATGACGGTCAATGATAATACCCGGTTTGAACAATTTCTTGCTTGTCACAAACGAATTAAGAACAAAGATGCTCATATTGCACTTTGCAATGCATTAATTGAATATTTGTGGAAAAGATATTCAAATTCAAATGATTAAATTAATGTGATTTATAATTTTCTATTTAATTAGTACTTGTAATAGTCTACTTTAATTTTAAGATGTAATTTTATGTTGTTTAATACATTTATTTTATTATCTTTTTTAGTTCTCTTCATATATTATATTATTTAATTTAAAAATAATAGAATATATTTATATTATTTATTATTAAAAAATATTATTTATTTGATTCATATATTTTTTTATATTAAAAAATATATTCAAATAACAATTTTTATTATAAATAAATGGGTGTATATTATAAATATTGAATACATTATGGATGTAATACGTAAAATGTTTAAATAATATAATATGAGTATTGGATAGGAATATGTGGAAAATATTTTTTTTAGAGTTGAAAATAAAGTAAATTGTTGAAGTAAATTTATTGTAATAGATGTATTTTAAAGCGAAATTTGTAGCATATTGATATTTATTGGTGGAAATGCCCTTGGAAAGTACAAAAGTGGAACCTAGGATTCCTTTTTTATGAGCTCTGCTCATCCTGACGGCCGGTCTCAAGATTAGGCCGATCTCCTCGATCGCAGTAACAAGAAAGTAAAAAGAAAATTTGATGGGACAAACAACGAAGGTGCTGGAGTCTAGTTAGGAAAAGAGAATGCTATGGAGAGCGATGATGCTGGAAGGGATAATACCTAGTGCTCCTTTCGTGAAAAGCTCTTGGGTTGGGTCTCTCCCGATCTCAGCTCGGTGGACTGTGATGATATATCTAATGACAATGAGATGGCAGAGGATGACTTCGATGATGAGGAATGCCTTGTTATTGGAGTTTCTAAGGAGGAGAAAGCTCGCCTAAGACAACCATGGCAGAATACTCTGATTGTGAAGTTGTTGGGTAGGACAATTGGATACAAATATTTGGTTCAACGATTATATACAATTTGGAAGCCTAAATCTCCCATGAGTGTGGTAGCAGTTGAAAATGAATTTTTTGTGGTTCGTTTCTCCTCATCTGATGATTATAATTTTGCCATTTATGAAGGCCATTGGTTAATCCTGAATCACTCTACTTGAGTGTGCGACAATGGTGCCTGGACTTCACGTCGGAGGAAGCAAAAATTGATAGTATTCTTGCTTAGGTTCGGTTTCCATGCCTCCCAATTGAGTATTATGATGCGACTTTTCTGATGAGAGTGGGATCTAAAATTGGAAAACCTATTAAGGTGGACACCAATACTGGTGATGTCTCTTGGGGGAAATTTGCAAGAATTTGTGTGGAATTAGATCTTAAAAAGCCTCTGCTGTCTAAGTTCAAGCTTCGCAAAAGGGTTCGCAAAATTGAATACGAAGGCATACATCAAGTTTGCTTTGAATGTGGAAAATTTAGGCATAATAAGGCTCTGTGTCCTTTGCTTGCTTTTTTTTTAAATGCAAACGAGACAGAAAGAAAACTCTCATAATGGGAATAACAAGAAAGATGATCTTTTTGTAAACTCGGAAGTTCTCGATCGGTTTGGCCCCTGGATGCTTGCCTAAAAAAAATCACGCAGTAATGTGGGAAAAAATGGAACTTCTCCAAGCTACCAACGTAAACGGGAAACTTCTGACTCTAAGGGAATTGGTCACATTCATTTTACAAATGCTGTTAACAACAAAGGGAAGACAAAGTTTGCTGTGTTAGAAGAATTAGACAAGCACGATAGGCAGGAGACTAATGAGGAGAATGGTAGTATCAGTTCTGATTCAGAACGAGTGACTTAGAGGTATCCCAAAGGAGGAAGAACAAGTTCTTTTCGAGGGAGAGGTCAGGGTAGGAGGCCTAATGTTCAAGTTTAGAGGATTGCCTTGGCTGAGATTACGACAAATGTGCTGAATGTGAGTCAAAGTTTGGGTAATAAAGTTAAGTCTCAAAATGGGTTGGCTAACAAGAAAGGATATCATCGGGTTAACCAAGCTGCTGCAGCTAAAGAGCATACTGTGGTTTTGGGATGAAGGGAGGAATAGAAGTTCAGTCTCTGGTTGTGCATCACGAAGATCCTCAATAAGCTATTGAAAGTACTGAACTCCTTCATAATGCTCAAGCTAGCAAGCTGAACTTAATTCTACCATACTCGGATGATCCTCCAGATGTTATTAAGGGGAATTTTCTTGAGCCAACTGATGAAGTTGAAGCATGATTCCTTAAAAAAAGTGAATTTGATGACCTAAATGGTTATTAGATGCAGATAGAACAGGGTCACCTTAATTAATTAAGGTGCTCTGCTTTCAGGTGTTTACTATGAGATTTTTTTATTGACTTTTTTGTTTCGATGTTAAAATTCCCATTTGTCATTGATGTATTGATGATTAGTCTCTTCTAGAACTGTCAAGGGGTGGCTTCTAAAGGATTTGACCGCATCCTAAATTTTATTCTCTCTATCCATAATCCGACTATTTTGGGATTTATTGAAACAAAGATCAGTGGATCAAATATTGACAGAGTTTGTAGTATAATGGGGTTCACATTGAAGCCCTGGGTTTTAGTGGTGGAATCTAGCTCTTTTGGAAGAATGACATTAGATTATCTATATTGAAGACCTATCCTCAATTTTTGCATTGTCGAGTTTCCTTTTCAAATAATGTTAACTGGTTACTCTCTTTTGTCTATGGCAGCCCGAATGAATCCTTACGTATGGATCTTTGGCGGCATCTCTCTCATCACAATCTTAATATTGATGGTCCCTGGATGATTGTAGGGGATTTCAATTCAGTTCTTAACAGTTTCGAAGTCAGCAATAAAGCTAGTTTCTCTCTTAGGCGCAATGTTGTTTTTAGCAACTAGATGTTTGATGAAGGGGTTATTGATCTAGGTTTTTCTGGTTCTCAATTTACTTGGAGCAAAGGTAGTGATGGTTCTTCTTTGAAGTGTGCTAGACTGGATCAGGTTCTCTGTAATCCTGAACGGCGTAATCTTTATCCTCATGCCTCTGTTTATCATCTTCCTCGTAGTCATTCTGATAATAATTCTATCCTGTTAAATTTGAATGCTGAAACCTCTTCTCGGATTGGTAAACCCTTTAGAGTTGAGGTTGCTTCATTGATCCATTTTGACTTGCAGAGAGCTGTTTCTGAAGGTTGGGATCATTCTAAACCGCTGTGGATGGCTTAAAAGGTCTTTCTCAGTGCTTGTGATCTTAGAATTCTGAGGTTTTTGGTAATATCTTCTAAAAAAATGTAGAATTTGGGCTTGCCTAGGTGGAGTTCAACGTATTTTAACTAATAATCCTCAGTCTCGAATTAAATCATTGGAACTTAAACTCAAAGAAGAGTTAGATTTGATTCTTAGACAAGAGGAATTATTTTGGTACCAAAAATCCAGAGAAGATTGGATGCAGTCAGGGGATCGGAACACCAAGTTTTTTCATCTATCTACTTTAATTCAGAGGAATAAATGTCAGATTTAAGGTTTAAAAAATGAAGAGGGAGAAAGGGTTTAGGATCAGGCTCGGCTCCAACGTATGGATTTCGACTATTTTGTAAACTCGTATACTACGGAACCAGATGGCATACTTGTGGATCTGAATTCTTTCCTAGCTAATTTTCCCCAGCTTGAGAACTTTCATTTTGATAGTCTTTATTCAGACTTTTCTTAGGAAGAAATTAAAGTTGCAACTATGGATATGGCGCCTTTTAAATCTCCGGGTCCGAATGGTTTTCAAACAGGTTTTTACTAGAAAATGTGGAATGTAGTTTGGCAAAACCTTTGTGATTTTGTTCTCCACTATTTTAACACTGGAATGCTTCCTCTAGACATGAATGAAACCTTAATTGTCTTAATTCCAAAGGTCACTAATCCGAATTCTATTAAGTAAATGAGGCCTATCAGCTTGTCTAATGTAGGGTATAAAGCCATTGCTAAGATGCTTGTGAATAGGTTGAAAAGTATTCTTCCTCATATCATCTCTCCTGCTCAGTGTAGTTTTATGCCAGGTAGACAAATAAATGATAATACAGCGATCTTTTAAGAAGTCATCCACAAAATGCATGAGAAACGAATAGGGCCTGGTTTGATGGCTTTCAAGATTGACTTTGAAAAGGCGTATGATAGGCTATCCTGACCTTTTATTAAGGATACTATTAGAAAGATTAGCTTGAAGGATGATTGGGTTCGTCATATTATGAATTGTGTGACATCTCTGTGTATGTCTATTCTTTGGAATG
The DNA here is from genome assembly GCA_949671775.1 of Mallotus repandus. Lineage (NCBI taxonomy): Eukaryota > Viridiplantae > Streptophyta > Magnoliopsida > Malpighiales > Euphorbiaceae > Mallotus > Mallotus repandus. The sequence goes on from CATIWM010181628.1 coordinate 10,750, forward strand.
GTTGTAAACTTGATAGCTTTTCTCCTACTAGAGGGATTCGCCAGGGAGACCCAATTTCTCCATACTTGTTTGTGTTATGCATTGAACGACTCTCCCATCTTATTCAAGAGCTGGTTAA
>CATIWM010181673.1:0-16007 GCA_949671775.1 Mallotus repandus
TGAGGCTCCTAAGTAGCCACAACAAGGAGTTGAAGATTTGTTAGGACAACCCTTAGGCAAGTTTGACTATAAAGTGTTTTACACTAAGCTATCTTCCAGTGACATACCCCTTAAAACAATAGTGCCTACTGGATGGGGAGATGAATTTGAAGAGGAGGACAAGGAAGGCTATAATGGGCGGATTGATAATACAGAAGTGAACCATGGTCGTCAAGAATAGCTGCTACATCAGCCACCTCAAGGACAACCAACTTAAGACTTAGCATCCCTAGCATTTAGAATATAAAATAAATTTCTTGTGTTTTCTTTTAATAACATTTTAGTTTCTTTAGGACTTTTATTTTATTGATCAATGATATGAATTCTGATTGTGCTTACTTGTGTGGTGTGCATCCTGATGATACTGCACCTTATGATATTGATTCAATATGCATGTTTGGTATAAATCCAATTTTAATTATATTCATTCAGCATGGGCACGAATGAAAATTCAAAGACCATTCATATATCACATGGTATAACCTTTAAGGAGATAGAAAAATTTGAGAGAATATGAAAAGAGAAAAATAAAAAAAAATAAAGAATGAATGAAAGGGTTAGCTAGGTAAAAATGAGAGAAAAATATTATGTGAGAAAATTTCAGAAAGCCTAATTAATAACAAGAGTCATATCATGTGATGTAATGAATGTTCTCATTTTTGCCCTAATGAATAAATAAAATTGAATTTGAGTTTATTGTTCAAATATCACATATTCGTCTTTATCATATTGCACAAGTACCTGAATAGAAACACAAAACATGATGAAAGCTAAACAATCAGAGCTATAAGATCATTATTTTAGTTTTGTTTTTCTTCTTGTCATTCCTTTGTGATTTATTTTTGAAAAAAAAAAACCATTGTCCTCTTATATCTTGAAAACCCAGGTAGCTCAATAACTTGCATTGCAACCCGTGTCTAGTATCAATTATTGAATCAACATCAAGCCTCATATTCTGCTCAAGAATTCTTTAAAGCTATAAATTCCACATTTGTCTAGCCTCCATTGAGAGCATGACTAATGATAGGCATAGAGGAAAATTATCAGAAACTGGGGTCAAAATGTAGCTCTGGTCTGCACTCAAAGACTGAAGATGAACATTGAAATATAGGAGTCAGGAGAGGAGTTCTGGGGGTAGAAAAAAGTGAACTACAAGCAAAATAAACAAAAGTTCATCCATATAACAGTCATCAGACAATGGACTTCATCTTTCAACCAATTATCTGTTAGAGGAACGACATCAGAAGCTTTAGCACCAGAAGTACCAACTTTGAAGCATTCAAGGTTCAAATCTACAAGTTGTTGACAAAGCACATCGTTCTCACACTCCGAGCTACGAGCATAACTCTACTCCACAGAAGTCCTGTTAGGATCATGCATATCATACATAGCATGCATACACTTGCATACATCTATTGTGAAGCGCTTGTTTTCCATGGTAAAATTTTTTTGAGACAAATCAAGATCATACAAATACTTCGCTACTAATATTCAAAATTAGTGTTGTAAAGTACAGGAAAGTAGTAAGAGTTTGGAGGAGTGAAAATAAGAAGGGCGACACTATCAAGATGAACTAGATGCTCAATGGGCCTATCTAACAGGGAGATATTATTGATGGTAGTACTCGCAGAAGTCTCATCCTAGGCAATCTCAAGAGGAATACACTTCAGGTGATGCACTTGAATGCATTTTTGACAGCCACAATACTACTTCAGCTGAGATGAAGCATCGAATTAAGCCTCTCTCAACTCCTAATCTGAAGTTCTAACACACCAGCAATGTAGCTATTGACCATAAAAGGGAAGAATGCATTCAATACTTGAGATAAATGCACTATGGAATTCCTCTCATCATGAAATAAAGCCCTCTAACTCCTAAACCTCTTTTGTAGGGGATGTCAGAAAGAGGAATGAAGCCCTTTTTGTCATAGCATCAACGAGGGTGGCAGCAAGACAAACTCAACTCTAGGTCACAACCTCAAGAGCAAAGTATCAAAGACCCCTATAATCATAGGCATCATCCCAATCAAAAAGGGAAGTTTGTAAAGGAACAATGATGCATTCTGACAAAATTTCTTTGTCTGCATAAATAAATATACCAGACTAACTTATAGTATTTTGGTGCAGGGAAACAAAAGGGAAAAAAGAAGAAGAAAAGAACCAGCACAACAACAAGAATAAGCAAGAAGGCAAATGCCAATCGCTCATCAAAATATCACCCCGTGTGACAAACGTCTTGATAAATACTTAAGGGAAGTAATAAGACTCTATCCCTTTAGTTTATGCAATAAAGTGTAATGTCCATACTAGAATTCAAAAATTGAAAGTAAATTCATCCAGTTCAAGAGATCATGTGCGAAAACTTATTTCATGAACTTTCGGTCTTAATGACTCTTTTTTGTTAGCCTCGTAGAGTTTAGATGTTTAATTAATGGCTCCATGCTGAGAGTTTCTAAACTTTAATCAATCTAATGCTCACTTTGCACCCAAATGAGGGGAAGAATATGTAAAAAATAAAATCTATGAACTCGTAGCATAAATTGCTTGGATTTTAGAGTATCATTTCAATCTTTTTGAATAATAAATGTGCATACAATATACTCCAATGCTCAAATTGAGTAAGAGTACAAAATCTCTTGATGGTATCCACGTTGAGTAATAAGAGAAAGGCGGGGGAATACTAAGAGGAGAATTGAAATAAGAGCAATCATTTTTAATCTACTCCAATGCACAAAAATGAGTAAGAGTATCAACGTGAATCTTCTGGTGGTATCCACGTTGAGTAATACGAGAAAGGCAGGGGAATACTAAAAGACCACGTTAAAAGCTGCTCTATGTACTCCAATGCTCTAAACAGAGTATGAGTAACTAAAGGACCTTTCCAACAATATCCATGCTGAGTAATATTAAAAAGGCGGGGGAATACTCTAATAAGAAAGAAAGCACATCAATAACTCAAAGATTGTTTTAATCCTCGAAATTCGATCTATTTATGCTCAATTTCGACAAATTTTATCTAGCAAGTTATCCCTGAATTTAGGGTTGAAAGTTAGCTCTTCACTTGGTAAATAATACACTCTCAGCATAAGGTGGTTAATGATACCTCTAACTTTGCGAATGGCAAATAAATGATAGTCATGAAAATAAAAAATTAGTGAGATATGTTGAAGGCACATTATCTTGTGATAAATGATGAATTTAATTAAATGCACTTTTGTACAATCATCATGCTGAAACTAACTTCAACAAGTTTTTAAATGCAGAAGAAAATACACTCAGTATGTGTCATCAGCACCGACATTATCAAGTCAAATCAAGGTCATTGAACAATGAAGGCAGCTGATCAAAGTCAATCAGCAGAGAAATTCAAAGCATTCAGTCAGGGCCAACACAAAATTCTAGTCAACATGAAATTCAAAAGGTGATGTCTGCATTTTTCACACACTGCATTCACTCAGTTATACGCTACGTGGTAGCTATAACTCTGATTCACTCAGTTATACCCTGCATGGTAGCTATGACATAAATTTGAAGTTCATTTCATTATATGTTACACAGTAGCTGTAATAACATTTTGAATTCACTTTAGCTTGATACTACACTATAGTTATAACACAAGTTCATTAGACGTTCCACAGGAACTATAATACAATTAGCTAGACGTCCCACATGGAATATAGTTAATTTCTTCAATTCATTTCACTAAACGTCCCATAGGAAATATAATGCAATCAACTAGACACTACACAATAGTGATAGCATCACAGCTAGACATCCTACAAGGAATATAGCTAATTTTATAAATCAACACTATACGACCGAGTGTAGTGTATTTTCAAATCAACACTATACGACCGAGTATAGTGTACTTTCCAAATCAACATTATACGTCCGAGTGTAGTGTATTTCAAACCAACACTATACGTCCGAGTATAGTATATTTTCAAATAAACACTATACATCCGAGTGTAGTATAATTTCAAATCAAAACTATATGTCCGACCGAGTATAGTGCATTTTCAAATCAACACTATACGTCAGAGTATACTGTATTTTCAAATCAACATTATACGTCTGAGTGTAATGTATTTTCAAATCAACACTATACCACCGAGTATAGTGTATTTTCAAATCAACACTATACGTCCGAGTGTAGTGTATTTTCAAATCAACATTATACGTCCGAGTGTAGTGTATTTTCAAATCAACACTATACGTCCAAGTATAGTGTATTTTCAAATCAACACTATACGTCCGAGTGTAGTGTATTTTCAAATCAACATTATACGTCTGAGTATAGTGTATTTTTTAATCAACACTATACGTCCGAGTGTAGTGTATTTTCAAATCAACACTATACGACCTAGTATAGTGTATTTTCAAATCAACAGTATACGTCCGAGTATAGTGTATTTTTAAATTAACACTATACGTCCGAGTATAGTGTATTTTCAATCAACACTATATGACCGAGTATACTGTATTTCCAAATCAACATTATACGTCAAGTATAGTGTATTTTCAAATCAAAATTCGTGAGCAGTTATGGATTGTAGCATCAAAAGTGAGCAACGAAGGGGTTGCAGCTAAACGCGAGCAGTTATGGACTGTAGCATCAAAAGTGAGCAACGAAAGGGTTGTAGCTAGACGCGAGCATTTATGGACTGTAGCATCAAAAGTGAGCAACAAAGGAGTTGCAGCTAAACGCGAGCAGTTATGGACTGTAGCACCAAAAGTGAGCAACGAAAGAGTTGTAGCTAAACACGAGTAGTTATGGACTGTAGCATTAAAAGTGAACAACGAAAGGGTTACAGCTAAACGCGAGCAGTTACGGACTGTAGCATCAAAGGTGAGCAATGAAGGGGTTGCAGCTAAACACGAGTAGTTATGTATTGTAGCATCAAAGGTGAGCATCGAAGGGGTTGCAGTTAAACGTGAGCAGTTATAGATTGTAGCATCAAAGGTGAGCAATGAAGGGGTTACAGCTAAACGCGAGCAGTTATGGACTGTAGCACCAAAAGTGAGCAACGAGGGGGTTGCAGCTAAACGCGAGCAGTTATGGACTATAGCACCAAAAGTGAGCAACGAAAGAGTTGCAGTTAAATGCGAGCAGTTATGGACTGTAGCATCAAAAGTGAGCAACGAGAGTGTTATAACTATTTAAAACTTGCTAGCAATTATAGATTGCAACAACACAAAGCTTACATCATGGAAAGATGAAAATAACATTGCACTATTCAGTGTTATGGGCAAACGCTCTATAACACGACAGGTAAGTATCTAAACTCTATGTTTTTAAGAAATTGTGTGCTTATTTACTTTGTCGCAATTTATCAAGCAAACAGCGACAAAGGGGGGCAACTGTAAGCACCCAATTTTGGGATGACTAGAGCATTGATGCGACAGAAGACCCGATGATGAAAATTGACTGTAAAATTAAGTTTATTAGATTTGATTTATTGGTTTTGAACTAAATTGTAATTTATTTTTAAATTTTATTTATTTATTTAATATATATATAAAATTATTTTTTAATAAATTTTCAAAAAAAAAAATCAAAAAATAAAAGAAGAGAAAAAAATACAAAATTTCAAAAAAAAAAGATTTTAGTCGAATGGGCCAAAGGCCCATTCAATTTGAAAATTAAAGATTGTCATATGGCCATCATTCATCATTTATTTTGCCTTTTTATTTCCAGTCGGAAATAAGACCTCAGCGTTTTTTTTTTTATTGTTAGATTTTGATTAGTTGTTATTTTGATAAATATTTTTGTTTTATTAGATAAATGTGTTGATAGATTTATTTTTTTAGATTAATAATAAAAATAATTTATTTTATTTTATTTTATCCTATAATCAGATTACGGTTACAAGGTTGTATATATATATATATATACGTATTTTTTCTTTTGGGGAGGGGAGGCTAGGGTTTTTATTATTTTTTTTTGTCTTTTTCTGATTCTTTGCCCTGAGCAAAAACATATTCCTTCCTCCTTTTATTTTTTTACGTAGTTTTCTTTTAGTTCTTGGCTATAAATCATATCAAAAATAAAATTTAAATAAAAAATCAAAGACAAACACAACAAAAGTTACATGCTTTCATCAATGGTAACAACCTTCTGAGGGGAATCAATACTGCATCCATCAAATTATTTCTTCTTCTACTCCTTTCTCTTTTTATTTTGTTTGATTATTTTTATTCTATTTGATTTTGATTTTATTTCATTTGATTTTTAATTTTATTTTTTTTAATTACTAATCTTTATTTATTTTTGTGTTTATGATTATGGACGGGGTGATTTGAATTCATGTGAAGAACAAAACCCATGAAGATCCATGAAATGTCATGGATTAAATTTTATATTTGAACGTAGTTTTAGAATTTTTATTTATTTATTTTGTAATTTTATTTTGTATTTTAATTTTTCAATAGTAGTTGTTGTAATAGCCTCATTAGTGGGAATATAGTGAAATTTTAATTTTCTGCACTTTAAAAAATCAATTAGTAAACTAGGTCCATTTGGTAAAACCCTAATTAAAATCAATGGTGACCTTAGTTAATTTAGGTTGCATGTAATTAAAATTAGGGTTAGAAAAATCACTGAATGTATATATTTATGTGTTTATTTGTTTATTTGGGTTTATTTTATTATTTTTACTCGTTTTGGGCCCCAAACTCACGTGTAAGTCTTAACTCACTTAATTAATAGGCTTTAACATTGATTTTAGATTTAATTAAAAACAATTTGGGCCCATTTATGTCAATTTAGATTTTAGGCCCACTTTATGTAATTTAAAATAAATTTAAACTTAGCTTAGTCCATTAAATATTTTTTTTTTAAATAAATAGATTTAAAATCATTTCATTTAAATTAAAATAAGTAGAATTAGGCCCATTAAATCAAACTCATTTTTTCTTAAATTTGATAGACTTAGGCCCACTTTTAGAATTAAAAATAATAGATTTAAGTTTATTAATACAATTAAAATATAGACCTACCTTTAGTTTCATTTCATTTGTAAATAAAATATGTAGATTTAGTTAACTTAAAATTAAAATCAAATATAGTGTGGATTTAGGGAGGTTGCGCCTCGAATGCATTTTTTATGTGTTTTTTTATGGATTGGTTGCCTTAGGGTTAGATTGATGTTCAATTAGGGTTTAATGAAATTGCATGTAATTAAGGAATAAGATAGTAATTTATAAAATAATTCTAAATGAACACGAAACTAAAAAAAGTTGGTATTCCGTATCCAGAACTTCTGGTTGTGGTGCTAGCTTGTATTAGAGAATCGAGTTATCGTCACATTCTATTTGTCCCAGTTATTACCCATGGGTGGCGACTCCTAATCTCCACGCTATGTCTTTGTGATATAGTAGTGTGTTCCCTAGAGCCCTGAGCTGAAACAGTGTCGCGGTTACAATAAACTTAGGCGCGCGCTAAACCCCGTCGTCTACATAGTTGAAAACTAGAACGACATCCTCAGCTCCTGGTCTGCTCAAACCAAAGCAATAGCTCTTGAACTGTGAGAAGCATATGCAACCGACACTTTTTGGTGGAGGCGATAGTGGCAGTGGTGGTGGTGGAGTGAATCTAGTTGGGTTGGCTCGTTTCTGGTTAGCACCACCAACAACTTAAATGGAAGCACTTCTCAAACAAGAAGACGTTGAAAAAGAAGAGGACACTAGCCTTTTCTTTTCTTTTTTCAAGGAAGACACTGAAAGATGTTGACATGGTAGAGGTATTAAACAAATGCTATGTGATGAGATAATAATATATTCTCCCATGTCAGCATTTATAATGGTGTTAGTTGATTTGTCATGATTTGCTAACGGAATAAAATTCAGAATACTAATTTGTTAGGGTTAAAATTACATAATAAAAATTAATTAGGATTGAAACCACATAATATTTTTTTTTACTTTTCCCTATTATTTATGAATTGATATATATAAAATTGATTTCCTTCAAGTGCACTACTCTTCTCTTCGTAAATCATTAAATTGACATAATCTATAATTGTCATTGGAATAGTTCAGTTGAAATTTACATCACTTTTTTTTTTTTGGTCTTCAAAACATATTTTATGTACCTCAAAAAAAAAATGTTGGTAATAATGAAGTGAAATGGTTAGTAGTAATAGTAGAAGGCCTGGTGGGCCTCCTCCCTAAAATATGTGTATAAAATGCAAAGGGACATTTGATAGTCTACTGCAACTGCCATTACCATAAATAAGGGGTGAATTAGCAGGGAATTCAATTTCAGTTTCAGCATGGAATGGTCATTAAAAGGAAGAAGGAACACAACATTATCAGCTATGTTCCACCTTCAACTACAATTGCTTCTGATGCCCTTCAAAGGAACAACTTTAGCTAAAAGCAAGAAAAGAAGAGCGAGGTAAGCTTCATCAACTTCTTATTATGTGTTTAGCTTTTGTGCGGATTTTCAAATTCCACAGAAACCCACACTACAGCAGAAAATGCTCTTCAGGCATGGCAACTCTTGTGATGCCATTAAATTCATGCCCATCATTTAAAGCTCACAACAACACCATGAACAGTCCACTGTCCAGAATCCACCTAGTAAATAGCCCTTATCTCCAACTACTTCACCCCCCCCCCCCCCCCCCCACACACACACCAACACACTGTTGCACGCATGTGCAATAAATTCAAAGAATCAAATTCTTTGTTTAAATTTCACAGCAATTCACTTCAAACAAAGTCATTGTGTAATAATTTAGGCTTCAAGTTGCAATCTATGGTTGCTACAAGGAGGTTTGAGTAAGTATTAATCTCAAGAAACAAACGTCTAATCTAACTTTTTCCCTCCCTTGATTGATTGAATATTAATCTTTGATTCAGCGAGTCTATAAGAGTGTATAGCTTCTCTGAGGTATCAAACCCCACATCAGAAAATCCTGAAAAAAGATGATACTCTTCCCTTCAAAGAGTTCTTTCCTCTGTCTCTTTCCTACACATCTAACTTCACATAAGCCAAATGACATTCACATGTCTTTGTTTCTTGTGTAAAAGATAAAAATCCCTTCAGCTTTTGCTTACAGTTGGATCTCCACCAACTTCCCTGCTGCTTATCCACAAAACAAGAACTCATCTTCTACTATATCATAATCTTCTTGATTGGGATCACTAAAATCCAACTGTTCATAGAGGCACCTATCTAAAGTTCTTCTTTCTCCATTTTTCTCATACATTCTGCTGCTATGAATCCAGTAATTCTCTTCATTCTCTCATCTTTATTTATCAAATCTATATCTTCAAAAGTTGAGCCACCCAAAACCAATGCACATATCACTGTAATGGGTTTTGTCTATTGTGACATCTGCTCCAACAACAGCTTCACCAGACACAGCTACTTCTTACCAGGTGACTGATCTACAACAACCCACAAACTGTTTCAAGATTTAATAATCTTTTCATGGAGCTCTTGGCAATACACTTGAGTTAATGGTTTTTGATGTGCATAAACTGTCCATGCAGGTGCAGAAGTTAAAATAGACTGCAAGTTCAAAGCAAGCTCACCAAAAGTCAAAGAACAAGTATCATTCTCAGTAAACAGAACCACAAATAGGTATGGACTTTACAAGTTGGAAATACCGTCTGTTGATGGGATGAAATGTGCAGAAGCAGCCATTGAATCATCCTGTGAGGCAACTTTAATGTGGAGTTCATCGAAAACATGCAATGTTCCTGGGTACAAATCCACATCAGAACAGATATCAATCAAAGCCAAAAAAGCTAATCTCTGCATCTACAGCCTCAATGCAATGAATTTCAGACCATCCAAGACCGACCTTACATTATGTGGAAACTAAGAAGAAGAAAATTTCTCAAGTTCTCTCCACTTTATATCACCTAAATATGGCTTTCTTTTGTCTAATGTTCACATTTTCTCTTTAATTGGACTACCCTTCTGTTCCTTCAATACAATTCCTCAAAATAAGTAAGATCTCCACTGCTACATATTCTACCAAGTTCCTCACCATTTCCTAGCCTGCACCCTATCCCAGACATGCAATCTCTTGGAAGCTTATTACAATTGTTTTTCTTTTGTTCATTATTTTGTGAACTTTAAAGTTCAGGTCAGTTGTGGTTATAAACTTCTCTGGTCCTCTGTGTGCATGTGTGTGTTATTTTGTATGTCTCCTTTTGTAGATTTAAATTAATTTAAACCTTTGCTAGAATGTAAAAAGCATGGGCATCAATTTTAATCATTTTGGAAATCAAACAAATCTTACTGCAACATATTATGTAAAAAAAATTTCATAAAACTTGTCAGACTCAGACAAAACCCTCGACAGTGGGAGAATCATCAGAAACACCTGACATCTAGTGACTAAAACTTGAGTTCATGTTGCTAATAAAATATGCACACCAAGTCCTTACAATAACACTATTACTGCAGACAAGTACAAACTTTGAGACATTTGATGGACTTCAAGTGTTTAATAAAATTTGAAACAATGGCATTAAGGTGTAAATTTTAAACTGGAGAATAGAAATATAATGAAATTTTAGTGGTTAGAAATTACTCAATTCAACTAAACTTTAATCCCAAACTAATTAAGGGCACCTATATGTATCATTTTGCTCCATCCCACCTCTTAGTAAAGATCTAAAGCTGCTCCAGCTATGTCATCCAAGTCTAACCATCACTTTCCTTTTTCTTGTAGCTTCAATATGCTCCAACATTCATATTAGTTCATATTTTGATCAATGATGCATATGTTCCATCCTGGCATTTGAACAATTTATCTTAGCTGCTACTTTAACAGTTAAAAACTATAGCGTATGTCCAAATCATCTCAATCTCTCCTCTCAATTTTTCTTTAACGGGTCCATACTCATATTTCCACAAATACAACTTTTTCTTTTTGATAAGATCACAAATCCACATTAGCATTGTAATATTTGCTACTTTAGCAAGTATGGACTAAAGTGTGGTATATGATTAGACCCCTATATATCAAAATCAAGGACTTTCCCTTTGTTAGCAACTCAGGGCATCTGAAATGCATAATTTCTAAAATAAGAATGAGACAGCGCAAATGTGAATTACACTAACTTTTAGGCAGCCTATAGTAATTTTCATAAAGACTTACTCTTCAACTCCTTTTAATCTGATCAAAAGGGTGTAGAGCCAAATCCACTAATTGGAGAAAAAGACGAGGGAAATTAACTAATAAGTAAAACTATAGATAGCTGATAATGCAAGCAATTTTCATTAAAAAAAAATTCTGGATACAGTGTGCCACTTAAAGATCCAGCCTAACAAGCAATATAGTGTCAGTAAAACAATGCCTTTTTTTTTTATTTGATCATTAAAACATGCTGAGAAACATAGTGTAATTACAGCTGAAAACATTTCAGCTATATGTAATAGCCATGAATTCTGGTCACACGAGCATCACCTATGTGGATGTCATTGTCATTGTGAGGACATCCACTGTATAAATAAGTAAGTAGAGAACTACAGACATTTAGATGCATGCAAGCAAATCAGGACAAAAGAAACCATATTATAGTCTCTCTGTCTCTATTTCTCTTGGACTCATTAGCAGTCCAGTCAGCAGAACCAAAATGCCTTCAACAAGGATTCAAGGAACAAATATTTAGTCCTAGAACACATCTACAAAATAAGAAAATGACAATTACGACCAATGAATTATACATTTTGCCACCAGCATGAACACTAAAGCCATAATGCCAAATAAGAAGAAGCCGGACGAGTATGCATGTGACCATCCAAAAGCGATAGCCATATGCAAGTCATGTGACTTCTCAGCAATGGCAAACAAATAATAGTCTGCATGTTGGAGCTTTCTGCATTATATTATCACTTGTTTCCAGAACTCACAAAAATATAAGGTAAGATTTATAAGTTAAATGATCAGAGCCAAATTAATTTCATAGCAACAAGTTTGAAGAAAGAAGAAGGATGGTGTTTATTTCCTTTATTTGCTTTATACTTCATTTACTACTGCCCAAAAAAGAATTAGCATCCTAAGGACTGAATTAACAAAGTAGTTGGCGAATTCCTATCTCCCAACCTCCAATTTTTCAGCATATTACTTCCATCAACAGGGTAAGCAAACTGATTCATTAGTCGCACCAGGGAAAAAACATAAGTCAATTGACCATGCTCATAGTTATTTATATCAAATTATCATCAGCAGGTAATGTGATTTTTTTTTTTTTTTGGGTTGCTAACTAGTCATTGTTTTTGTTCATGTAGAGATTCAATGCACCCAAAGTACATTATCTTCCATTTCCATGATAAAAAAAAACCATTAAAATGCTAGTTCTATATATAACAAATAGCAGGAATAGTGTTTCACATGGGTTTTCCCAGGGGTTTTAGTTCCTGTCAGAGACAGAGGAAACAGAAAAAAGAAAAAAGCTTCATAATCTACTCCACTTGGGCTCATGGAGATTACATAATTCATACTTAAAGTGCAAATTACTACAGAAAACAACTAATTAACCACCCCCATGAGTCCAAAAACTAACACAACTCCTACTTCTAACACACATTTAAAGATGCTAAAAATTAAAACTTCAAGTACATGAAAAGTTTGAAGTAAAGATCCAAGCTTTGAAATTCAAATAAAAAAAAAAAAACCCAACTCGAGAAAGAGCTAAAAATGCCAAACCGACAAATGTTATTGCTGATAATTCCTAAAATTAATAATTAATTTGATGCAACTGAAGCTTTATACGCCACGATAACAGCGTGAGTGTGAGTGCGAGTGTGTGTGGGCAACTGCTGACCTGAGCAAAGCAACAAAATTTTCAACTCTTCTTTGCGTTTTTTCTTTAATTTCATTTCATTCGCTCTGCTCTGCGGCACTGCGCTACTCGAGTCCCAGTTTTGACCAGAGATGATGAGGAAACATATGCTGCGTAAACGGCACTGTCTTTGTTGCAAGCCTTCACCTATCCTTGTCCTTTTTTTTATTATTTTTAAAAAATTTATTTTGTTAAGCTTAAAAAAAGAGGTCTTCCAATGTAATGTTTATTTTATTTTTTGAAAAAAATGTACTTGCAAATTTTTTAATTTTTACTATTTTAGTTATTGAATTTTTTTTCAATTAAATGTTTAAACTCGTTAATTTTATACTAATATACTGATTTTGATCAAATTAAGTTACCTGAAAATACATTCAGCATTAATGAGTTTCACTATTAACCATGCACAGTACCATATCAATAGGAAAAGATCAAAGTAGCCTTCGATCAATTACACAGTAAACTTCACGGACCTTACCACTTCAGAGGAAAAAGATTAACATAGTACATTTTTACAATTAAATCTTATAAAAACTATAGAAATTGATGATGTATCAGTCATCTTACCTTATCTCTTCAAAATACCTAATGGCTCACTGCCACATCATTGCCACCTATCGCCTTGTTGGAAACATATGCCACGTCAACTATTCTTCCTCCAAAATGTCATACTGTGTATTCATTTCTATCAACAGCACCAACACCAACTCCATCAAAACAACGCCTGAATATTTCTGCTTCATCGTCACTTTCATCTGCTTCGGAATCAAAATTAAAATCAAAATCATCACTATCTTTTCTGTTTCTTCTTCTCTTCTCCCTCCGTTCTCTTTACTCTCTGCTTCATTTCCTTCGTTCCTCTCCTCCTTCTTTCTCTTTTTTCCCTTTCTCTTTTCTCGTTTCTCTGCTTTCTTTTCTTTTGTCTCTTGCTTTCTCTCTTTTCTCTTCTCAATCATCCCCAAGAAACCCTTTCCATTTCAAGAGTAATCACACCCAACCCAATTTCTTTATCTCCCTCTGTTGCTTCTTCTTCTCCTCCTTCTCCGGTTGCTAATAGTAACCGAGCTGATGATGATGATGTAGAGGAAGGTCAGATTTTGGAGGAGGAGGGTTTCGGTGGTGTTAATGTCAAGGCCATTGAATTATATGAGCAAATAACCAATTCTCAAAATCTGGTGTGTTATATTTGCCCTCATTTCCTTTGATTTTTTTATTTAATAGTTCTCATCCTTCTGTTTGGTTCCTGAGAAAATTGGGGGAAGAAACTTAAAATTTACTGTTTTTTTGCAGAATTTTTAAAGTTTGGTTTTTTAAGTTTGGAAAATCTTCCTCTATTTTTTTTAATTACGGTGTTGTTATTTCAATGGAAGAAGCAGCTGCCATTCTACCAAAGAGTGGGGAGGGGGTGCTTGTGGTTTAGCTGTAATCCTACTTTCATATGTTACGTGTTAATTTGTTTGACAACATGATTTACTCAATCCAACATTTATTTCTTGTACTGAATTATGTGCAAGTTCAAATATGGAACATGAAATCGATTAGCCGGGACTTGGCTGATAATGAACCAGTATAGAGGCTTCTTGCAACTCTCCGTGGTCATTATGGTTCAGTGAATTGTGTCAGGTAGGCTAAGCATGGCCGGTATATTGCATCAGGTTCTGATGATCAGATGATTTTAGTTCATAAAAGGAAGCCTCATTCAGGAACCACTGAGTTTGGTAGTAGAGAGCCGCCACCAGATGTTGAGAACTGGAAGATTGCAATGACTTTGAGAGGGCACACTGCAGACGTGGTAATCATATTGCTTTTATGCTAGAATGCTTTAGCACTAATTGAAAGCGCATTCTTTGAGTCTTGCCTTTTGGTTGAACTTTTACTGCATGGATCACACACAACATATATGTACACTTGCATTTAAGAATGTCATCCTTTTTCTTGTTTTGCTTTTATAAATAGGAACTCTTTGATAAGCTGAGGAAGTGGTGAGGTGTGTCTTTTGTAACTTTTGCAGATGGGTACCTCAATAAATCTTGTGATTGCATTCAGATGCTAAGTCATAAGCTAATAACAAGGAAAAAGGAATCAATATTTTTGTTTTATTTTTTATTCTGTATTTCTTTATTTGTGGTGTTAATCTATGGAAGAAGCAGCTGCAGCTTTAATGGTAAGCAAAAATGAGGAAGCCAAGGAAGAAGAAGGCATTGATAGGATGAAACTAGTTCAGTAACTCATTGCTTATGCTGAAGTTGTGGCTTACAGTGACAAAACACATGATTAAGAGAGTAAGTTAAGCCTTTGGAAACAATGTTGCTCTGTGCGAGATGGAACTGGTTGTTATTTAACAATGACGGAGGAATTGGAAGACATTAAGGATTTGGTCGAGCATACAAGGGACGATGGTGCAACCCTTATCGTCGGCGCTATTGTTGATGTTATCCTCCCACTTGTGATGTGAATGACTTATGTAAACACCCGAATTATTTTTAAATTTATAAAATTTATTTTTGAGACTTGCAGGGTTAATAAATATTTTATTAATATTGAGAATATTATTTAGTGAAAATAAATTTGAATTTTGGAGTTGAGAATTATTTTAATTATTATTTTATAAAAGTGTATATATTATTATGGTGAAGAAAATTAATTAGATATATAACTTAATTTGAATATATGTATAGTATTTTGGTGGGTAGATTAGTATCTTATTATTATTTTAAAAAAAAGTCAGCAGAATAAAAATTTTGGGTCAACTCTTTCTTTTTCCCTGTCTGTTTCTTTTTCTTTTTCTTCTTCTTCTTCTTCTTCCCTTCTCCGCCGAAACTGAACCAAATGACCAGCCACTACCTCGGCGCCCACTGCCAACCACTGCGCAACCACCACTAGCTCCGTCGCCCTCCAGCTTCGCAGCCAGCCGCCATTCTTCTCCTTCTCCCAGTTTTTTTCTCATTCGACCAGTTTTCATCTTCCTTGGCCAGTGACAATTTCGGCATCTCCAGCCGGCAAATTTGAGCTCTATCTCTTCGTCTCGGAGTGGGCTTCTCAATTCCTTAATTTGTTTCAGGAATTAACTCCAGTAAGCCCCTCAAATTTGGATTTTTCAATTATAGATTTTTAGGTTAAATTGTTAGTTTGAGCTTGAAAATGATTTTATTAGGTATA
>CATIWM010181719.1:0-20699 GCA_949671775.1 Mallotus repandus
ATCATATTTTTAATTGTTGAAAAATAATAAATAAGTGACATTAATTGTTGAAGTATTTAGCACTTTGAAGCTAACAAGCTTCCTTAAATTTTACTTACTAAAGTATGCAGAGACTGTACAACAAAACTAATGACACATTACTTTTTTTTGAGTAAAGATTAGAGGCTGGAAATCAGATAACACACTCGAACATCTCAACTAGGTTAATACCCTTTTAGCGTTTACTTCATATTTCTGTAGTCTAAATTTTATTAAATCAGAAAAAAGAAAATGTCTAAGAGAATACAAAACATGGCAACAGCCCTAACAAACTAATTGAATCTATAACTAACTCTTCCACTATAGTCATAGGAAATAGAAGAGTTACAAAAAGTAGGAGCAGCATCCCACCAAAGGAACGAAGGAGCAGAAGTGCCATGTCTTGCCAAAACATCTGCCACCGAATTGCCCTCTCTGTAGATGTGGGAAATCCGAAAACACATTTGAGAAATGAGATGCAAACAAGTCAACCACTGCTGTCTAATTTCTCATGGAACACAAGAAGAGTGAGTGCGAAAAATATGAAGCACATACATGGAATCACACTCTAACCATAGCGAATGCCAACCTTTATCCCAAGCTATTTCAACCCCTTTGACAGCAGCTAAAAGCTCAGCAACAAAGGCGAAATTATGACCAATACTGAAAGCAAAAGCACCTAGTGGGAGACCCCTAGCGGTGCGAAAGATGCCTCCTGAACCAGCAAGACCCGGCACACCCAAGGCAGACCCATCCGTATTTATTTTTACCCAATCCGAAGGAGGAGGACGCCAAACAACAGCAACCATATCTGGAGCTTTCTTCCAGATGCCAGAAATCCGGAATATACGAAGAATTCACAGTCCATCTATGGAATTAAACATAGTACCCAGCCGAAAGAATTCAGATTCCTTAATAGAAATTTAAAGCCGGTGCAAAATCTGATTGATATGAAGCACACCATCATCAAAAAGTATAGCATTTCGAAGCTTCCAAATAAGCCATACTGCATTAACAATGGCCGAAGTCCACAAAAATGAAATTTGGGAACTAAAAGAGTTATTCATGGCGTCAATAATCAAGTCCCTTAAAGAACCAAAAATAAAAATTTGCTTGCTAAAAACACTTGACACCGAATTCCAAATGATGGAAGCCACCATGCAGGTGGTGAATAAATGATCCGCATCCTCACTCTGAACAATACAAAGAACACATCTGGATGGAAAATAAATCTCCTTATTTCGAAGATTATCATCAATTGGGAGGCATTTCAAAGCCGCCGGCCAGCAAATAAGAGAATGAGGAGTTAAGAACTCCTTCCAAATAAACGAACACCAAGGAACATGATTCTGATATGAACACAAACAGTTATACATTCTTTTGACAATCTGAACCCCATCCATTACCTTTGTCCATACACAAGTGTCATTAGGCTCTTTGGCAACAGAAATAGAACATATATTATCCAGCAGCGTTTGAAATATGAGATAGTTGCCATGAATCTTCATGGAAAAAGGAAGCAACCGAATCAATTAAATTGCGTTGATCACAAGGTGAAAGCCTATGCAAATTGGCAACTGTCGGAGAGATCCATTCATCAATAGAAAACTTCAAAGAGCTATTAGAGCCAATGAACCATTCAATATCAGATCTAAGAGAGACGTAAACATCCTTAATAGAACTCCGTACCAAAGATTTAAAATACCAATCCCGAGGAGTTCCTGAAGGATGTAGAAACTGACTTCCAAAAATATTAAATGGATAATTCATGCAAACAATCATCTTCCAAGCCAATTTGCTAAGCATAACTTGATTTAAAAAATTCAAATGCTTAATTTGAAGGCCACCTTCCTTGAAAGGAAGACAAGTAATATGCCATGGAACCGTGACTAATTTACAATCATTAATGGAACCTATCCAAAGAAAGTTGTGCATACAACGCTCTAAGGGTCAAATAAGAGACTGAGGCCATTTATAAATCGTAAAAGAGTGCAACAAAGAGCTTGTAATGACTGATTTGATACTGGTGAGCCTTCCAGCCATAGAAAGCATGCTTCCTTTCCACTTAGAAAATTTATTGCAAATTTTATCTGCAATAGGCTTCAACCACTTGAGCTTTGGAGCGCCAGCAAATAAAAGAACTCCCAATAATTAAATGGAAAAGTGCCACGTCTCATACCCACAAGCTGCTGCAAATGAAGCATCCTTCTCTCAGAAATTCCACTCCCAAAGAAAATTTCAAATTTAGACCAATTAACAATCTGCCCTGAAAGTTGACCATACTGATTAAAAATAGTAGTAATGTTACACATGTTCTTCAGGGAAGCTTTCCCAAACAAAAGAATATCATCTGCATATAAAAAATGAGTTAGGAAGTTGTTGGTTAAAATTTAATACAGAAATAATCAAACAAATAAATATATGAAGGCGGTCCAACCGGCCAATGAGTGAATAAGATAGGCGGTAAAACCTGCCGTATAAATAATAATAAATGACACCAAAATTTTAACGTGGTTCACCCTTAGTGTTGGGCTACGTCCACGGGACAAACTCCAAAAAATTCTTCCACTATAAAAATAGTAGTTGCAAGAGAGAGTCTTCTCTAGATTAACACTAGAGGTATACAATAAAAGAGATCTCACAAAAATAGTGGCAGTCAAAGTGTTTTCCACACCCCAAAAATAATTTCCTCACTATTTTGTCACTCACCCTTTGAGAAAAAATTCTCAAACCCTTAAAACTCTCTCACTCTCATCAAAGTAAAAATACTTTGGACTCACTTAATTTTTCCTCACAAGCTTCCTCTCCTTTTTCTTATTTTGCTTGTGGCTCTCTTGCTCCATTTCTTTGCTCCATCCTAATGGCTATTTATAGCCAAAGCTTGGACAAAATTTTCAACAAAAATTTTTTATTTTGTCGGTGCTGACTTTAAACCTTCCTTTTTTTTTAACTTTCAAACTGTGGGCTCCACTCCACTAGGAGGGACCCATCAGAAGTAAGTTCCTCTAGCATAAATCATAGGAATTATAGAGCCCTGGCTAACCTTCAAAGAGAGAAAACGGCTAAGAAAATCTTCAGCCAGTCCAAAAAGAAGGGGAGAAAGAGGATCCCCTTGGCGCACCCCATGAGAACATGGAAGATATCCATGAATTTTCCCATTAATCATAATAGAAATCTGAGAGGAACAAAAAGTAGACAAAATCCAATCCCTAAAAACAAGCAAAAATCCAAAAGCATCCAAGACATCAAAAATAAAATTTCAATCAACAGTGTCAAAAGCCTTCTGAATGTCAATCTTAAGTGCCAAATTGCCTACAAAATAAGATTTAGGGATACTATTAACTCCATCCAAAGCCCCAGAAATACTATCTACAATATTTCTCCCTTTAATGAATCTAAATTGATTACAGGAAATAATTGGAAGCAACAGAAGACAACCGAACAACTAGAATTTTTAAAGCAATCTTCATGCTGAAATTACTCAAAACAATTATACAGAACTGATTAATCGAAATGGCATCAACAACTTTAAGAATTAGAATCATAAAACTCGAATTAATCCCCAAAGTAATAATACCAGTGAGAAAAAAACTTTTAACAGCAGAGCAAACCTCACCACCAATAATATCCTAATAAGATTTATAGAAAATACCTATAAGCCCATCAGGGCCTGGGGCACTTTGAGCATCCATATGAAAGACGATCTCCTTAATTTCATCATTAGTGGGACAACGAGTAAGCAACAAATTATCTTCCTCAGAGACTAAAGAAGACACCATAGACTTAATAAAATTGACCTAAGAAGAAATTGTAGGATCTGCCCTTAAGAGATTTTGATAATACTCAATAATATGATTCGAAATCACAAATTTGTTATCTGAAATAACACTATCAATGTTAAGGTGATGAATTACATGAGCCATTTTTTTCCTAGCAAAATGTTGACGGAAAAAAACAGAATTCCTATCACCAGCTGCTAACCATTTTACTCGACTTCTCTCATTAAAAAATATTTCTTGTTGTTTCAAGTGAAGATCAAGCTCAGCATGCGCACAAAGCTCTTGCCTATGCAAATCATCCAAAAAGCCATGGGAAGAGATTTCCAATTGAATATCATTCAACAAAGAAGTAGTTCAGCTAACATTAGAATCAAGCAAACCAAAAACCTCACGATTCCAAATCCTTAAAGCAGTTAGAAGACATTTTAATTTAGCTCCTAAAAGCTACATCGGAGGCAAAACATCCATAGGCAAAACCTAATTATTCTGAATAAAATCACGCAAACTAGGGTGGGATACCCACATAGCTCGAAAGCAGAACCTTGGAATCACTATCTCCAAAAGATCACATCTCAGCAACAAAATCAAATGATCAGACTAATGTCTACGCAAGACTAACCATGAATTTTCTAACCAAAAATTAAAAAAAGGCCAAATTGCCCATTGCTCTATCTAATCGACTCTCCACCCGATTACCACCATGACGCTCATTAGACCAAGTGTATAAAGCACTCCGAGTTGGAACATCAGACAAAGAACAACTGTCAATAAATGACCTAAAGTCATTACAAGGACCACCTACAAAAGGGCTGCCCGTTTTCTCATGAGTCCCTAAAACCGAATTAAAATCTCCAATAGTGCACCAGCTTGAAGACAAGTTAACCGAAAGAGCAACAAGATCAGTCCACAAACTCATCCGGCGATAACGCCATACACTTCCGTAAGCAAAAGATAATTTATGGATAGTAGTTGCAACATTGACATCAATAGTTAAATGTTGCTCATGAATATGAATACATGATGGCGCAGAAGAACCATGTTTTTGCAGAACCCACAAAGAAGGCAAAGGAAGAACATTAGTAGCTATCAAACTCAATTCTAAGCTATCCCAAAAGAATTGATAAATTGAAGAAAAAGAGACCATTGGCTCGGCTAAACAAACATAATCTGGATTGTATCGCCGACAAAGAGAGTAAAGAGTGTGTTGGGTACCTCAGTTTCCTAATCCTCGGTAATTCCAATAGAAGACTTTCATAAATTTAGTTTGTCAGGTTTTTTTGTCACTCTTTTAGAAAGAGCAACCGTATATTTTTCCTGCTGCTTACGTGATTTCTTACTAGCAACCATTTTCCATTGACCTTCATCCAACTCGGCATCATCAGCCCAAGAAATTGGCAAATTGGAAGTGGGGTTCGGGCGATCTACTAATTCTAAGTTTCCTTGCTCATGGATCTCCTGATGAGCATCGGTATTAGAAACATCAGGAAAATGGGAATCCCGATTAACTTGATTCAAATCAGAACCTCCAGCACTTTCGTCCTCAGCTAGGAATTTAGCTTTCAGAGCGCATAAATCAGCTTGCAATGCTAAAGCAGCTGCAACTGAATCAGAGGGCATCTCATCCTCGCCTTTATCTTCATTAACCCCAGCACCATCAACAACCTAAATGTCGCCATCCACAACATTAACAGCAGTGCTATCAACAACCTGAATATCATCACTCGTGACAAGAACCCGGTGCCCTTCATCATATTGCAATTCATCTTGAAGTTGAGCAAAGGCGTTTTTGGTTGGAACCTCAGATTTCTGTTTCCAAGCCTTTTTGCATTCTTCAGGTTTGTCCGTCTTGGATTTAGAAACCTTTTGTTTATTATTAAGTTTGCAATCAAGAGGAGCATGACCAATATTAGAACAAATAGTGCAAAAAGAAGGCAAGTTCTCGTAAATGACGTCAATGAAAATTTTTTTGCCAATTCTGTCAACTAGCAAATTTTCTAGCGGTGGATCGGACAAATCAATATCAATTAAAATACGAGCATAATGTCCAAATTCTCCGTTAAGTGTTGCATCGTCATTTTTCAAAGGAACTCCAATTTCACCCGCGATGGAGGCTAAAATTTTCGGATGCCAATACTCCCATGGCAATTTATATAGTCGAACCCACATTTGAAAGTTAGTCGATTTCTGAGCAGAAGGATCAAAGTCCGGGGTCCAATGTTGCAAGCGAAGAATCCCCGACTTAAGAGTGATGGAACCTCTTCCCCAAACTGAATTTTTCTCCTCCTGAGATTTTAAAATAACATGGTAAAAACCACGCCTAAAGAAATAAGTTTCCAAGCAGAAGATATATTCCCAACGGATGAAAGTTTTTGCTTTAAATTAGCCAACTTCTAAGGAGATTCGCCTTTTGAAAGGACAATCCTTGCTATTAAAGCATGCTGATAGACCGCAAGTTGTTGTTTGTAGAGTTGGTGATTAATTTTAATGGCTATATAGCCACCTTTGTTAGTGGTGGTGACACCATCCGAAGAAAGAATAGCAGTGCCCTCGACTGCTTGCGCATATGGCAGTTTTTCCTTTGGAGCTGAAACAGAAGAGGGAAACAAATCCGAATGACCAAGATAATCCATAGGATCAGAAGGGCCAGGGCAACCTTACGGTGGCAACTGGTGGCTGGCTGCACTGAGAAGAGTTCCAATAGCAAGAGGACTCTTTTCAGAGAAAAACTCGTGAATTAATAACACATTACTTGTGCTGATATTAGATAGATAAATTTAAGAGTCAATTATATTTTCCTCCATAAGATTTCATCTAATTTATATATATTTCCATCTTGTTTCAAAGTTGAATTTTTTCTTCTCTCAATTTTTGTTCTATTAATATTTAAAAATTTCTGTTAAATTTAGATAATTTTTTCCGTTAAATACTATAGTTGTTACATATCAAAGAGTACAAAATAATATAGGCCTACAAAAAATTTAAAAAATTAGGTGCTGTCTAGAATAGATTGAAATAAAAATGGCAAACAATTGAACTGACTTAAAATGTTTTATTAAAATTAAAAATTAATATAAAATTGTCGATAGTACTCAGCCTAAAATTTATTTCGGTATTAGAGTACATCTAACCCAATTTTGGAATTTTTTTTTCAGTTTTGATTTGAAAATTGAAATTCAATTTCAGTTGCTCACTTTGATACTATATTATCAATTTATCATATGAAATTTAGTGATGAACTAGAAAGCTATCATTAATTAGCAATGGATTGATGATGGTGTCATTCCACCACTACGTTTGCAAATAATAAGATTTTTGAATTTCGTGAAGGATAGAGAAATTTGTCTCTAAGTATATACAAATTGGATAATTATTTAATAATTAGCAACGAATTTTGCGTCAGTATAAGATTTTTCTAAAAGAAATATTACTTTATGAAATACAGTGACGGATTAGAAATCTGACATTAGTTAGCAACAAATTCATATTGAATGTTGAATTTACAGGGAAAAAAAATAACAATAAAATTGAGAAATTCATTGCTAGGTAGCAACGAATTGGATATTATATAGAAAAAATAATTTTAAAAAAAGTTAACAGCAAATTCTAATTTTGTCACATATTAATTTCATCACAAATTCAATCCATGGAAGAGTTTTTATTAAGACGTGAGAATAAATTTGAAAACAATTATTATTTCTTAAATAGTAAATTTTTAACT
The DNA here is from genome assembly GCA_949671775.1 of Mallotus repandus. Taxonomy (NCBI): domain Eukaryota; kingdom Viridiplantae; phylum Streptophyta; class Magnoliopsida; order Malpighiales; family Euphorbiaceae; genus Mallotus; species Mallotus repandus. The sequence continues at coordinate 7,516 of CATIWM010181719.1, forward strand.
ATTTCAAAAAATCAATTGTTATATTATGGACCCTATTCATATTGCAGGTTTATTGCATAAATGGTATCATAATTTTTTCCCTTGTTTTAAAATGGTAACAGATTTTTAATTTTTTTCTTTCCAGTTACTAAAGTTCTATTTTTGTTACAGATTAAAGTACTTCGAACATATTCGATCAAATTTAGTATACGTGGCAGCTGGAATAAGTATATTTTTAGTATATTCGCCACGTAAGCATCTCATTAAACAGTCTAATCATCTTTTGGGCTCTATAAAATAAAATTTGCTAAAAATTTTTTATGGAGCCCACAAGCAAATTTTATTTTATGGTGCCAATAAGATGATTAGACTATTTCATAGGGTGCTTACAAGACAAATATACTAAAAAAATGCTTATTCCGGCCGCCAAGTATGCTAAATTTGATCGGATATGTTCGAGACACTTTAATTTGAACAAAAATAGAATTTTAGTAACTGAAAAGAAAAAAATTAAAAATCTGATATCATTTTAAAATATGGGGCAAAATTATAGTATCCACGGTGCAATAAACCTACATATTGCAATATAAACTTACATATGTGAATTAAAGAAAGTAAAACATGTCTTTTCCTTTTTTTCACGTTTCTGATTTTTTAGCATCCTTTTACAAGCTAACAATGCTTTTTCTCTATAACCTAGTCGATAGTCCGCGCTATAAAAATAATTATAATACATATAGTATTTGGTTGTTCTAAAAAATGAATATGAATGAAAATTAATATTACATAATATAATATAAATAAAAATATTGATATAGTTGCAATTGTTATTGATATTTCAAAAAGGTTTACTACATCGTCAATTAATTAAAGATAAATTTGAACATAATATTTCCATAAAAATAATTCATGAAAGACCGATGCTCAGTGCTGGGGAATTGTGTAAAAAATTACATAATGTTGTATATTAATTGAACTAACATTAAATAATTTCTATAATTTTAATACATCAAATACTAAAAAGATTCTTCCATAAATGTTTATCATTGAACCTACAGTTTGTATTAAGCAAATGATTAGCAATTATATTAAATAAATATGTGAAATGTTAAGATAAAAGAGGTATGATATGCACTATATTTTTCAAATGTGGATTTTATAGGATGCTCTTTTTTGTGTTGACATACTTAAAACAAATATTTGACTGACCATGAAGGACTGCAACATCGCATATTAATTTGTCCATTGATCTTCATGAATATTTGAATCCACATGACCATAGAAATTTCCTTTCATAATTCTCTCATTCAAATCCCCTGTAAATTGAATTGAATCTATGCTTTTATTTAGGAAATAAATAAAATAAATGATTTTGAAAAAAATAAGTAATATATATATAACCTGCAATATAAGAAAAATGAAATAAGTTGTCGAAACATTATATAATTTGAATAGAGATTTGTATATTTCTATTTATAAACTAAATAAAACAAAAGTAATGAAGCATATAATTTACATTGAATGAAACATGTAAATTATGAAATTTTATATAAGCAATAGATATTTGTGTTTTGATAGTAACTCTAAAATTAGTGGTTATGAGAAGTCAACATACTAAACAATTTCTGAATAGAGTTTTTGTAATTAATATTCTGTAAAAAATAATAATATTATCTAAATAATAAACAAAATTTTTTTTATGAAAACTTACATTCAATTATTGAAAAATATTGTAAATTTTTGAAGACTTGATTGTGAAGTTGGCAAAAATGTAATTGTAATGTGAGGGTAGTAATCAATTTTTTTTGTGTTCGAAAATGGAAATATTTAGTCGTTTCGAGATTTTGAATAGAGAGTGGGGGGGGGGGGGGGGGGGTGAAGTAATAAAGAAGAGCATAAAATAGAAAAGAAAATGACTTTGATTGCACTATTCTTTTTTCTTTTAAATTGAATTGGGACTGCACTATGACATTTCTAAGATTTTATTTTCGAAGTATATGACTGTTGAAAGGGAAAAAAAAAGAAAAGATACAACACTTGAAATTATTATATATAACTGATGTAAAATTTAAAATACATGTCTTTGTAAAATAAAAAATCCATAACTTTTCACAAATTTTGATTGAATAGAACGTTTAAAAACCATAAAATTAAATATACATGTCTTTTCATAAATTTTGATTGAATAAAATGTTTAAAAATATATAAATAATTGTTGTCAAATAAAAAATACATGACTTTTCATAAAATTTGATTGAATAGAACGTTTTAAAACCATCGATTGACACATACTTAAAACAGATAGTGCCAAGTGTGGGTTAATTGTTGAAATGGTTACTAAACTTTAGTTAGCTTTTCAAAAAGGTCACTTAACTTAAATTTGTGACATTTTGGTAACTAAACTTTGATTTTTGTTTCAAACATAATCTCTTTTTAAGATTTTAAGTCTTAAAGTTATATAATATTACCATTTTAGTCGAAAAGATTATTTCCTTACAAATAAGTTCATAGGTTCTAAAGATAATAAATAAAATAAAAATATATATTTTTGTTCTCTCTATGCCTTCCATTGTAGAAAGTTTTGTACATTATTTGTGTTTATTTGACTGGTCTAATACTAATAGTTTGAGAGTTTTAAAACAAGAATTATTCAGTGCATGATAGGATTATGTTAGTATTCACCAAGAATGTCATAATCAATATTGTGACTATGTTGCATACAATAGAAAGTTGTGTATTATTAGTATTATTATTATTATATTTTTAGACCATTTGCTTAGTTTAGATTAAAATAATTACAAGATAAATGGGAAATCGACCAGAGAGTTCAGATTTCAATAATCCATCAGGATTGACTTTATTCAATAACGTACAAAATGAAGTGAACCAACTCCTTGAGCAATTTCATGCTAAAGGAATACTTGGTGATTCACCAGAAAAAAAGACAAGCCTTAGCCACTGAAGTAGGAAGACTGATGAATGAAAGGTTAGATGTTGTGAAAAGGGAGAAAGCTTTAAAAGCTCAATGAAAGAAAAAGAAGTACAAAAATTGAGAAATGAAAGAATGGTCCCCTATATAGTTGACCATGCTATTAAGCTAGCCAAAATGAATAACAACAATCTAGCTTAAGACCTTAGAAAATCCAAGAACAAAGTGACTCTAAGACAAAGTGAATTGAATTTAAGAATTATATTCTCAAGAACAGAGCACCTTTGGATCTTGTTGCTTGCTCTCGATACTTTAATGAGTTTGAGAAGCTAAAAGAATTTAGAAATTCTAGATCGCATTCTTCTTGATCCATGAGCAGCTTTCTGTTTTCACCTCAGAGAAAGTAGGCTCACCTTGAATGGTATGAAAGCCAAGGGAAGAAAGAAAATCGAGAAATTCTAAAGATCTTTGTTAAAGTGGACTAAATTGAAAAATCAAAAGATGAAGGACCAAAATTCTATATAAGAACCATTTTAAAAATAAGAAAAAAGTTGAGTAACCAAAAAGTCACAAATTGAAGTTTTATAACCAAATTGAAATCACCAATAAAGTTTAGTGACCATCCATACAATTTACCCTGCCAAGTGTCAATATGTAATTAATCCTTGACTATGCTTCTCCTTTTATATAGATAATAGATAACATCTATGCTTTTCACATTTTTTCAGCCTTTCAATATCCACGAATGAACGTCCTAGAAGTATAACGGTATGGTTTTAGACCCGTTGTAACCATTTCAACCAAATATTTGGTGGATGCATATGGTAGTGTGTGTGTATATATATATATATATACTTTTAATTTTTATTTTAGTTACATAATATATATTCATTACTTAAATAATGTATTATCATAAGATAAAACATGTAGGGTCATGTATTGATCCTCATTTGCACGTTTATTAATATTATCCTTTCAATCTCATTTAAAAATTAAAAAAATATATTTTTTGTTTATCAAAAAATTATTTTTTCTTTTTATTTTATTAATTACAATTGTTGAATTTAATTTTTTATTCATGATTTTAGTCAAAATAAAAATTTTATTCATTAAAAAATTATTTAATTTTTTATTTTTAATTATAATAAATAGAGTTTTGCTTATATTTTTATTTTAGTTAAATATTGTAGGTTTATTACTTAAATAATGTATATTTATAAGATAAAATATGTAAAGTCATTACTTAAATAATGCATGTTCATTGACCTTTACCTGTTACTTAAATAATGCATGTTCATTGACCTTTACCTGTAGGTTCATTGATTTTCACTTGCATTTTCATTAATCCTCACTTATAGTTTCATTGACCTTTGAACCTGCTAGTTCATTGATTTTCACATGTATATTCATTGACATTTACCTATATATATTCATTGACCTTAATCTACTGGTTTATTGATATTATCCTTTCAATCTCATTAAAAAATTAAAAAATATTTTTTATTTATCAAAATTTTTTTCTTTTTATTTTATTAATTACAATGGTTCCTTATTAGGCATGGAATCAGGAACTAAAATATATGCTCATTCATAACTCATGAAAATGAATAAATAATACAAGGAAAAGCAGGAGAACTAACCCAAATAAAATTGCAGTAGTAACAATCTTGAGATTGCCCATTATTTGATAAGCAGAAGTATCAACATAAATCAAGGTTGCAAATTGAACATTATTGTGGATCAAGTAAATAACAAAAACAATAGGAAACAATCGGACGGTTTTCCAATCCTTAGTCATCTTTGGAAGAGGTGAATTCTTGCACTCTCTCCATAGTAGAAAACTCGAAACTAAAAGAAACAAGAACTAGTAGAGAGAAAAAAAAGGAGGGGAAGGAGAAGAAAAAGGTAAAGAATCCAAGGAAAAAAATAAGATGGAGAAGAAGATAACAAAGAAAACCAGAAAGTCGTGAAGAAGAAGATAACAATGAAAAAAAAAAGATGAAAATCACGTTAAAAGAAAAGGAAAACACGTGTGGACAATGATCTAGAATGCAATATGGACAAGGGTCAATGATATAATTTAGCTTGAAAAATAGCACCGACTTCTCTTTTTGAAGATTTTGATTTTGTCTTGACCCAACCTAGGGACACTCCGATTGGTGCTAAAGCATGGAAAAGTTTGGGACTTCTGACACTTATAGCAGGCCTCAAAAAAAGTAGCAATTAGTGCCACTTTATTACACCTCATAGGACCAATGGTTAAAGTTACTAAAATCCTCACCAAGCTCGCAAGAGAAGGCCTGGATGCTAATGGTGCAGTGGCTCTTTCAGGTGGCCGTACAATAGGCATTGACCATTGCACTTCCTTTACCCGGCTTTTCTATCAAACTCAAGATTCTATATTGGACAAGACTTTTGCTAACAATCTCAAGCTAACTTGCCCAAAATTAGACCTAGAGTACCACCAACTTGGATATCAGGTCCTTTAAGATCTTAGACCAAACCAACAAGTACTACGTTGATCTCATCAACCATCAAGGTCTATTCTCCTTGGACTAAGATCTATACACGAACGAGAGGACAAGAGTCATTGATACTGGTTGTGCTATTAATGAAACATTATCCTTCTAGAAGGGTCCTGCTTTCCATGATCAGAATGGGGCAGTTAGATGTGTTGACAAGCAACCAAGGGGAGATTCGTAAATTCCAAGAGAAAATATATTGTATCTGTTGCAGAAGAGGATTTGGATTTGGGTTCATTCATCTGAGATGAGATGAAAAAATTATGCACTGTAATGGCTAGCTAGCCAGGAATATGGTATGGGGTGCTTGAGTTTATTGAATCAATCAAATTCCACATCGTTCCATAAGTAAGATTGAGTTTATATACCAATGAAATACTTATTGGTTTGTAAAATTCCCACATCGGGAATTTGAGAAAAAAAGGGAGGAGTCTTTAGTTATAAATAGACTCCTTCCCCTTTAGTTTTTCTCATCCTAAAATTGCCTTCTCTTCTTATATATTGGCAATTAATTTTTTCTCTCTCTTTTGTAATATTTCCTCAATTAGTGAAATATTATTTTAGTAGTGTCCAAGGACGTAGGCATAATTGGCCGAACCTTGTTAAATTTTGGTGTTCTCTTTTATGTCTATTTAATAGCTATTATCGGGTATAGTTATTGTTAATTATTGTGCTATTAAAATTACTTGTCTTGATAGATTCTGTCTAAGGAGTTTGGTTTTTAAGGAGGCATTGTAACCCCACCACTCTTTCCTGGGAATCTACCTTGGGATGATTTTTAGTACAATCTTTTTCACTCTAGTCACCTGTGCAATAGTTCTCAAGGTGAATTTATTATTGGTGGAAATTAACACGAATTCCATAATAAATAGCTACCTTAAAAACATGAACAACACATAAGGGAGTTATAGTTGTTCTTGGTGTTGTTGTGCAGATGTACAAGTTAAAGAAGAGTCTGAATAAAAACCAGACATAAGCTGCTAACATCACCAATGTAGATATCTTGAAGATCTGATCCCATTTACTCAAAGTATCCAAAGAAGCCAAGAAATATGTCGATGCAGTTGCTCCTACAATTTTTGCAACTCTCCACCAAAACTGAGTACGGTCTTCAACTAGCTCCTCAATCTCATCGCGAATACGGTCTTCAACTAGCTCCTCAGTCTCATCAAGAATATGGACTTCAACTAGCTCCCCAGTCTTATCATGAATATGGAATTTAAATAGTTCCTTAGTCTCATCATGAATACGGACTTTAACTAGCTCCTTAGTCTCACCACGAATCTGATTTTTAACTCACTCCTCAGACTCACCACGAATATGATTTTTAACCTGCTCCTCAGACTCACCACGAATTTTATCTTTGAAAGATTCTAGCATAGCAGGCTCTCTTCCTGCCTTGTCCATTACCATGAAAACTAATGCCACGTATAATAAACCAACCCTCTTATCCAGAGGATACAACCAATTTGCCAAAAACCATAGCAGTGCCAACCCCTACATTATCATTATTATTCAAAATCCATCACTCCTTATATATACTTAATAATTAATATGAGTTCATGGCATGTGGTGACACTATAAAATAGAGTAAAATAAAATAATTTACAGTGATATGAGAAGTAGTAGTGCATAAAAAGACCATGTCCATCCCACCATAGTATTGGTGTTCTGATTTATTTTCTGGTTTTTAATTTGACAAAGCACAACAGAAAACAAAAGAGAGATTTTTGAGTTGTTAAAGGTATATGTTTTATTCATTCATAACTCCAATTTATGCAGCAATTACAATTGAAAATGAGCAATAAATGGAGATTCTAAAGCTCATAAAGAGCTTGAAAATAAAAATAACAAACTCCTAAAAATCAAGTCTTCACGATTATTTGCTAACTAACTTATTTTCTTGTTTATTTCAGCATGTTTATTTTGACCTAACAGCAAAACTTCATCAGCATCTTAGTCATTAACACATCAGTTAAAACACTTTTTCCAAATCAGCAGCTCTTGAGGTACTGTCTCCAAAATTCTCCTCCTTAATTCTGAAGCTGCATATTCCATGGTCATTGATTGCATTGGTTTTCTCTTGAACTTCATTAAAAATAAAATCAGCTCCAAGTATCTTTTTGTGTCCAGCTAGCTTAGTTCTTTTTGTTGATGTTGCTTGAATCTTCTTCTAAGAACCATGTACTGCAATAGTAGTCTTGGACACTTCTGCTTTCTTTTTGCCTTAAGTATTAATTTTCTTATTAGGTGAGCCAGTTGCTCCCTTTTTCATCTTTGTTGGCACTTCTAAATTCTTCAACTAATTTATGTTGTTGCTTCCTTGTTCAACTTCTTCAACATCAATTCTTGTTGTTGCATAAGGACAAATTTATGAACTTTTAGCTTTGACTTTGATGGATTTCTTGTTTGTTCTCTTCTTTGGTTTTAAAGACTTGTTGCTTCCTTTTGTGTGTATTGCAGCTTGCTCCTCCTCCAATAAATCTAATGAGCATTTTTTTTCTCTCATTTTAATTTTGAACACATCTTCATCATTATCATATTTTATCAAACACATCTTACTTTCAAACACAACTTTGTAGCCTTTTTCTAGAAGATGTACCACACTTAACAAATTTCTGTCAATCTTAGGAACAAAAAGATTTTTTCCTTTTACAACTTTCAATGGCTATTGTCCCTTTGCCTTTGACAGTAATAAACTTTCCATTGCCAATTCTGACTTTTGACACTTTGGACTTGTCAAGTTCCTTGAAAATTTTCTAATCATTAGTCATATTATTTGTGCAACCACTATCAATGAATCATCTTTCACTTGAACCCTCAAAACATGTGGCTATAAATAAATGTTCTTCATCTTTATCTTATTGAATTGTAGCAATATTAGCTCCTCCTTGCTGTTGATTTTTGCATATCCTCTCCACATGTCCTAATTGCCCACATTTGCTGCACTTTACATTTGGTCTCCAATAGTATTTTTCTTATGGATGATTTTTTTTTTACGATGAGGACAAGATGGACGAATTTGTGGGTTGTTGCCATTGTTTTTGTTGCTTAAGTTTGTTTTTGGTTGCCTTCTTTATTCTTATGCCTGTAATGCATTTAACAATTCTGCCAAGGTGATACTTGACAAATCTTTAGAATTTTCCAGTGAAGTTATTAAAGCCTCAGATGTTTCAGGAATTGTAAAAAGAATTTTTTGAACAATTCTTGAATCAAAAAATTCAGCATCAAGCAATCTTACCTTGTTGACAATGCTCAAAAGCCTGTCAGAATACTCCTTGATTGTTTCTGACCTCTTCATCTTTTACATCTCAAACTCCCTTATCAAATTCATCACTTACATTCCTTTGATTTTTTCATCACCTTCATACTCCTTTTTAAGAAAGTCTGAAACTGCTTTAGCTGATTTCAAAGTCATAATTTTGGTGAAGATTGATGGTGAAACATCAGTAAATAAACAAGCTTTTGCCTTCGACTTTCTTTGCCTCTTCTCCTTATGGCTTTTGATTTATGCAAGAGTTGGGTTGTTGGGCAATGGAGGAACTTCGTAGTCATCCTCAACAGCTTCCTAAAGATCACCTGCTTTAAGAAAAGTTTCCATTTTGATAACCCAAACTTGATAGTTAATGCCATCGAACATTGGAGGGGCAGCTGTTATGAATGATGCTTCTGAATTCATTGTGGTTTGTTTGTAAATGCTTTTGGATGTGTTTTGTTTTTGGTGAAGCCTTAAACACTCACAGTCCCTGAAGAAAAAAATTGCTCTGATACCACTTTATTGGTGTTTTTATTTATTTTCTGGTTTTTAATTTGACAAAGCACAATAGAAAATAAAAGAGAGATTTTTGAGTTATTGAAGGCATATATTGTTGGGTTTTTTGGCAAAATTGTCAATCCCACATCGTTTAGTTATTAAGAGGAGGGAAAAGTTTTTGGTTATAAATAGACTTCTCCCCTCCCTTAGATTATCATCCCACAAAATTAGCTTTCTCCTATATTCAGACTATTTGTATTCTTTCTCTCTTTTGTAATATTTTCTCAATTAGTGAAATATTACTTTAGTAGTGTCCGAGGACATATGCATAATTGGCCAAACCTCGTTAAATTTTGGTGTTTTCTTTTATGTCTATTTAATTGCTATTGTTGGGTATAGTTATTGTTAATTATTGTGCTATTAAAATTACTTGTCTTGATATATTATGTCTAAGGAGTGTGGTTTTTAAAGAGGCATTGTGACGCCACCACTCTTTCTTGGGAATCTACCTTAGGGTGATTTTTAATACAATCATTTTTACTCTAGTAACCTATGTAATAGTTCTCAAGGTGAATTATTATTGGTGGAAATTAACCCAAATTCCACAACAATTGGTATCAAAGCGTTTGGTTTATTTTAGTATGCTCTGTGGTTGCTTCTTAGGCTGATCTTTCACATCAGAAAAAATTTTCTTGGGCTAATTGGCATTCTGTATTGACAGCTATTAAATAGAATTTATAGCAGAAATGGCAGATAGCATAAAAGAATCCACATCAACGTCGATAGCTTCTTCATCTTCAATTTTTAAAAGTACTACTGTGACAAATGCTAGATTTACAGTGGAGATTTTTTATGGCACTAGCTATTTCGGCATGTGGCAAAATGAGGTTCTAGATGCTCTTTTTCAGCAAGGTCTAGACATTGCCATTGAAGAACAAAAACCAGATGATGTTAAGGAGAAATAATGGAAGATGATCAATAAATTGGCATGTGGTACCATTCGATCGTGTCTTTCTAGAGAGCAGAAGTATGCATTTTCTAAAGAAACTTCTACAAGTAAATTGTAGAAGGCATTGGAAGATAAATTTTTGAAGAAAAGTGGTTAGAACAAACTCTACATGAAAAAAAGATTGTTCCGCTTCAACTATATTCTAGGTACCACTATGAATTATCACATTACTAGTTTTAATCAGCTAATGACTGATCTATTGAATATAGATGTGGTTTTTAAAGAAGAAGATATGGCTCTAATGTTGATGGGATCACTTCCTGGTAAGTTTGAGTATCTTGAAACTACTTTACTTAATGGGAAGGTTGATGTGTCTCTCAGTGAAGTAACTGATGCCTTGTATAGTTACGAATTGAGAAAGAAAGAAAAGCAAGAAAACACAAGTGTAGAAGCATAAGCTCTTGTTGATAGAGGCCATTCATAGAGTTAAAATAAAGGAAGGAGAGGAAGATCGAATTCAAAGTCCAGACTGAGCAAAGATCAATGTGCCTTTTATAAAGAAAAAGGGCACCGGAAGAAAGATTATCCCAAGCTAAAGAATAAAGGCAAACCTGAAAGGGGAAAGGCTGTCCCCGAGTCAAATGTAGCTGAGTGTGATGATGTAGACTCAAATCTCTCAATTGCTGCTACACCATCAACCAGTTGTTTAAGTTCATGGTTGTTAGATTCAGCTTATAGCCACCATATGACCACCAATAGACAATGGTTCTTTGATTTTAAAGAACTAAAAGGTCGAGTTGTCTTTTGATTTTAAAGAACTAAAAGGTCGAGTTGTCTACATAACAAATAATGCCCCTCTTGACACACATGGGATTAGTTCAATTCACTTGAGGAATCGGGATGGATCAATCAGAACCTTAACAGGTGTTCATTATGTGTCAGATTTGATGAGGAATCTCATCTCTGTGGGAACCTTAGAATCAAAAGGTTTCGAAGTAAGGGCGAAAGATGGGATTTTGAGGATCATCTCTGGTGCACTTGTGATAATGAAGGGAATTCAAAAAACAAATAATGTATATTACTTTTTGGGTAGTACAATTATTGGGACAATAAAAGTAACAACTTCTAATGATGATCAAGAGTCAGAAGCATCCAAGTTATAGCATATGCGCTTGGGGCATACTGGAGAAAAATCCTTGAAATTGCTGATAGATCAAGGATTATTGCAAGGAGATCGGACTTGCAAATTTGATTTTTGTGAGCATTGCATCAAAGGGAAGAAAACAATGGTGAAATTTGGAACAACAATCCATGATACTGAGGGTATTTTGGATTATGTTCATTCAGATGTGTGGGGGCCTTCCAAGATAACTTCATTAGGAGGAAAACACTATTATGCCACCTTTGTTGATGATTTTTCCCAGAGAGTTTAGGTGTATACAATGAAGACAAAGGATGAGGTGCTGAAAATTTTTCTTAAATGGAAAAGGATGGTAGAGACTCAAACAGGCAGAAAAGTCAAACATCTCCGCACAGACAATGGTGGAGAGTTAAAAAATGATCCATTTTTGAAAGTTTGTGAAGATTAAGGTATTGTCACACATTTTACCATAAAAAATACACCACAACAAAATGGGGTGGTAGAGCGTATGAACCAGACATTACTCGAGAAGGTTCAGTGTATGTTGTCCAATGCTGGGTCAAGCAAAGAATTTTGGGCTAAGGCTGTAATATATGCTTGGTACCTTATCAACTGCTTACCATCGACTGCTATTGGTGGTAAAATGCCATTGGAGAAATGGTTTGGAAATCCTGCTACAATTATGATTCCTTAGATGTGTTTGGTTGCACTGCATATTACCATGTTAAGGAGTCAAAATTGGATCCAGAGCAAATAAGGCAATCTTTTTGGGGATCACTTCTGGTGTCAAAGGCTATCGTATTTGGTTTCCAAAAAAAAAGAAAGTAATCTTCAGCAAGGATGTTACCTTTGATGAATCTACCATGTTGAGAAAGGTGACTTCAGAAAAAATAGAACATATAGATGGTACTCCCAAACGGGTGGAGTTTAATCGCACCATAATTATACCAACTAATAAAGAAACTAATGATGACTCTCCTATGGTAGAAGAAGAGTCAGATGAAGAAGAGGTTCAGACCCAAGAACCTCAAACATCGATAAGAATCAATTGCATAAAGAAAGGGAAAGAGGACCATCAAACAACCTGCTCGCTATGCTAATATGGTCGCTTATGCATCACCAATTGCAATTAACGACGTTTCTGCCACTTATAATAAAGCAGTTCAAAGTTTGAAATAGAAAAGGTGGAGGATTGCCATGGATAAAGAAATGCAGTCCCTTTAAAAGAATCAAACATGGAAACTAGCTAGTCTTCCGATGGGAAAGAAAGTAATTGGGTGTAAATGGGTATATGCAAAGAAAGATGGATTTCCTGATAAGGATAATGTTCGCTACAAAGCAAGATTGGTGGCTAAAGGCTACGCTCAGATGGAGGGAGTTGATTATAATGAAGTATTTTTCTCCAGTTGTAAAGCATTCCTCCATTATAATTTTGTTAGCTTTGGTAGCACAGTTGGATTTGGAACTAGTTCAAATGGATGTAAAAATTGCATTTTTACATGGAGACTTAGAGGAGGAAATCTATATGACTCAGCCAAATGGATTCAAAGTTGCTGGAAAAGAAAAGATCGTATGCAAATTGGAAAAATTGTCGTATGGATTGAAGCAATCTCTGAGGCGTGTGGTACAAGTGATTTGACAAATTTATGATAGGGCAAAAGTACACAAGAAGTAAATAAGATCATTGTGTGTATTTGCATAAACTACAAGATGGATCCTATATATATCTTCTACTCTATGTTGATGATATGCTGATACCTTCCAGGAGTCAGATAGAAATTGAGAAATTGAAGACTCAATTGAACAGGGAGTTTGAGATGAAGGATCTCGGTGAAGCAAAGAAGATTCTTGGCATGGAGATATCTAGAGATAGGAAATTGGGGAGGCTTTGTTTATCTCAAAAAGAATAT
>CATIWM010181765.1:0-14236 GCA_949671775.1 Mallotus repandus
AAAACAAATAAACATGCGAATCATGCAAAAAGTGCCTAATTGAAGAAAAACTAAACAAAAGAAACATAAATGTAACTGAACTTACACCTAAACCTAATGCTTTGAGTGCTTAAAACAGTGCATTTTTCACACTCATCAATATATAAAATAATCTTTCAACCAAAATGCACATATTAAAACACTAAAATATTTAATAAAAATATTCTTTTTCATCAAGTATGTTAACTCAATAATTGAGCCCATAATTCATTAGAGATTAAATCACAAATTAGATTTCAACAATAATAGGTTCAATGAAGTTCAAAGGATGGAAATTCCCAATAGAGTTTGGCCAAGCAAAGAAAATTCAAAAGCAAGCCAATTCATAATAAAATTTTGGTGAAGAGGAGAAATAGAGATAGCAAGCTCACTCACAATAAAACTTGATGAAGAAGAGGAATGAAGGTAGCAAGTTCACTCACCAATTTCTCAAATAATTTCTTGCTTTTATCAAACTACAATTTTTAGTCTCCTTGTAGAGCTTTATACTGTCCTTAACAATCATATATAACAATAACTATTTTACTCTTCATTTCAATAAAAATTCTACTTAATATACATGCATGTTCATAGTTGCATGTATGCTGCCCACTTGAATTTCATGCCTATCAAAGACCCACAATTAACCTTAAATTCAGAATATGAACATTTGGATATGATCATCATAAATCTACTAACATGCCTTTAAAATTCCATAGCCTAACCCCACCATTTCCTTAACCAAAACTCACTTGAACTAGGTAGAATGACTCTGCCAAGATAGATTCACAGCGCTAACTTTGAAAAATTGTTGATAATTTTATGAAAGAAATTGGAAGCTCAAATTTTACATAGATTTATATCTATATATCTACTACATGCTATAAAAATTTCACTTCAATTAGATAATTACAAAGAAAGTTATGGATAACGAATTACAATCAGCTCAAAGAAATTGACAGACTGAGCAATGAAAAGTATTGCTTCGTTCGACCATCATAAAAGATAAACCAACTCTAACATAAAACTAAAACGTTATAGAGGACACTTCAAATTTTATTTATAATAAAAAAAATCTTAATTTTGAGTTTCTAGCTCAATTTATAATCAAAACAATAAGACTAATCAACCAGGAAATTCAAACCCGAATTCTGTATCTTGTAAACCCTAACTCAAATCAACAAAAACGTTAAAATTACTTACCAAATCAATAACCACAAGCTTTTGGAATGAATATTAAAGCATTAAAAAAATTTTAACTCATCAAATTTCACTGGCAAGACCAGCCTAAACTTAGAGAATTAATCAACTCTTCTAGTTCTTTTTTTTTTCTTTTCCTTTCCAAGAAACATATTCTTCTTATATAGCCTTCTTCTTTTTTTTTTGCCTCCCGCATATCTATCCTTCTTATCCTTCTCTTATCATTCTCTTCTTATCCACTTATCCTTTTCTTAAGGACAGAGAAAAGAAGTTTCTAGAGTATAATTAGGAAAAGTTAAAAGGTAAAATGCTTCTTTTGGCCCTTAATGACACCTTCATATTACCTATTAACCTTTGATCTTTCAATTGTTCATTTTAAAATAATTATTCATTTCAATTAAGTCCATATCATGCTCAGCTTTTTAAATCTCACTCTTAACTTCATTTTTACTTCTAATCAATTTTTTTCTCATAATTTCACTCTTTTTTAGTGTCATCAAAATTCAAAAATTCTCGTTCCTTGATTGAGTAGAAGCTTCGGTATTCTAGCTCAACTATACGCAAAACTTGACATAAAATGCAGGGTACAAGTGTTACAATTCTTCCCTCCTCAAAGAAATTTTGCCCTCGAAATTTGGAGTGCTACTATTAATCATACTTGATATATTCTTAACCCTTACTATACCTTTACCTTGACGTCTTATCATGCCACCTTTAGCTCTTACCATCTTTCTGAAATTTAAAATAAAACTACTTGATTAATTCTTCCGTTAAGTATAACTCAATTGCCATTACTAATATCCACCGAGTTTCAATATTTCTTAGTGTCTACAAAATCAACTAAACCTATGCTCTGATACCAACTTTGTAACAATGCTTCCTATTTCACAACTTCTCTGCATATTATCTTAGTATAATAGCATATTGAAGGCACCAATAAGGAGGAATGTTACCTAAAACTAACCTCCAATGGTACAATCAATTCAATATCGCTTAAAAATAAGCATCTAGCAATATGCATTGTAATAACTAGCTTAATTAGTTAACATTATGCTAGGATATTTACACAAAATGGCAAGAGAGACAATAACTTCATATCCATATCATAATATTATCCGTATTACTAAAATACCAAAAAATCATATCTTTCTCTCTCTTACACAGTACACTTGGTACTAAATCAAACTTATTCCTGTACTTTCAAAGGTCATTCGCTAATTCCTTACATGCACTTCCACTAAATTTCAGCATCCATTTTGAAGTCCTGACTTCACTTCCAAGCTCATGTCATTAGCGGTTACTCTATAAAAATTATGTTAGGAGAGTGGTGAGTACTTCTAGGGAAACACTCAGTGAGTGAACTACAAGGGAAAGAAATAAAAGGTATAGGAAAATGAGAAGGAAACAGATCATGGATTCATATATATACTTATAGTTCACTCGTGGTTTGTATTGTCATTGGTCGTTAATTTATTTCAATGTATTCACAATTTGAAATAGATTCTCATCATTTCAGAAAATAAATAACATCAATTTACTCGAAAATATATTTTGCAGTAAGTCATTTAGATAAAATAGTCCACAATGTTATACTCTCGAAATCTCAAGTGATCACAATAATATAAATCATAATAAAATAACTTACTACAATGCAATGTCATAGCTTCACAAAATAATTTATCTAAAAGTATCATCAGAGTAAACTACAATATCTAACAATGACATCAAATATAGTGTGGACCAGCACTATACTGAAAGCAATATAAGTAAGTCAGTATGTATACACTGACTTTAGTGTGATCAGCACTTAAGCCAGTAAATATATATCTCATTTTCGTCAATTTCTCTCGAATGCCAAACCTTAGACAAAATATATTCGGCCCCAGGCAATGATTATATATATATTCTAGGCATGGTCTTACATCTACAAGATAAAATGTGCATTCGACCCCAGGCATTCGCTATACACACTTCAAAATATGTATCCGGCCCCAAGCAACGACTATACATATTTTCTAGCCCTACCATGTCCCACATATGGTCTTACTGTCACCAACATATTGTGTTTACTCATTGCTATTATTGCTCAAAACACATTCATCAAATGTCTTTGAAAAATATTTGATACTCTTTTTCATACACTAAAATATACGTCATATATACCAAAAATACACTTATAATAAAGCTTTGTATCTCAAAACAATTCCCATAAATTTTTCTTAAAATAATTCATTTCAACTATTATAAAATTAAAATATCTCTCAATATATAAAATAATCTTTTAACCAAAATGCACATATTAAAACACTAAAATATTTAATATACATGTATGTTCATAGTTGCATGTATGTTGTCCACTTGAATTTCATGCCTATCAAAGACCCATAATTAACCTTAATTTCAGCATATTAATATTTGGATATGATCATCATCAATCCATTAACATGCCTTCAAAATTCCATAGCCTAACCCCGCCATTTTCTCAACCAAAACTCACTTGAACTAGGTAGAATGACTCTGCCAAGACAGATTCACAAGGCTAACTTCGAAAAATTGTTAAGAATTTTAGGAATAAAATTGGAAGCTTAAATTTGAAACAGACTTATATCTATATGTCTACTACATGCTATAAAAATTTCACTTCAATTAGATAACGACAAAGAAAGTTATGGATGATGAATTACAATCAACTCAAAGAAACTGACAGACTGAGTAATGAAAAGTATTGCTTCGTTCGACCATCATAAAAGATGAACCAGCTCTAACCATCATAAAAGATAAACCAGCTCTAACACAAAACTAAAAAGTTATAGAGGACTCTTCAAAGTTTATTTAGAATCAAACAAATCTTAATTTTGAGTTTCTCGCTCAAGTTATAATCAAGACACTAAAACTAATCAACTGGGAAATTCAAACCCGAATTCTGCATCTTGTAAACCCTAACTCAAATCAACAAAAACATTAAAATTACTTACCAAATCAATCACCACAAGCTTTTAGAATCAATATTAAAGCCTTAAAAGTGTTTTAGCTCATCAAATTTCACTTGCAAGACCAGCCTAAACTTGGAGAATTAAACAACTCTTCTAGTTCTTTTTTTTTTTTCTTTTCCTTTCCAAGAAACATATTCTTCTTATATATCCTTCTTCTTCTTTTTTGGCACCCTCATATCTATCCTTCTTATCCTTTTCTTCTTATCCTTCTCTTATCATTCTCTTCTTATCCTCTTATCCTTTTCTTAAGGACAAAGAAAAGAAGTTTCTAGAGTATAATTAGGATAAGTTAAAAGGTAAAATGCTCCTTTTTGCCCTTAATGACACATTCATATTACCTATTAACCTTTTATCTTTCAATTGTTCATTCTAAAACAATTATTCATTTCAATTGAGTCCAAATCATCCTCAACTTTTTAAATCCTTGCTCTTAACTTCATTTTTATATCTAATCCATTTTTTTCTCATAATTTCTCTCCATTTGAGTGTCATCGAAATTCAAAAATTTTCACTTCTTGATTGAGTAGAAGCTCTAGTATTCTAGCTCAACTATACACAAAACTTGACATACAATGGAGGGTACGAGTGTTACAATTTGTCGTACAACAATTATCCCAATTTATTGATTTTCCTACTCTTTCACATTTGTCTGCTGCATATCGAGTTCTTCAATATTTGAAAAGCTCACCTAGACAAGGATTGTTCTTTCATGTTCAAAATGATCTTACTATGCGTGCTTTCTCGGACTCAGATTAGGTAGCCTGTGTTAATACTCGGCAATCTGTAACGGGATATTACATTTTCCTGGGCTATTCATTGATATCTTGGAAATTGAAATAACAACATACCATCTTGCGTTCTTCTGCTGAAGCAAAATATCGGGTTGTTGCCTCTGTCACTTGTGAGCTTCAATGGTTGCAGTTTCTACTTCAAGATTTTAATGTTGAATCTTCTACTACTCATGTATATTGTGACAACCAATCCGCTGTTAAAATCACTGAAAATTCAATGTTTCATGAACGCATGAAACACATCGAGATTGATTGTCATTTGATTCGTCAGAAATTGCAACAAGGCCTCATTTGCCTTTTTCCAATCTCCACTGGACATCAGCTTGCAGATTGTTTCACTAAGGCTTTACCTATCAAATTGTTTCAACAGTCTGTATCCAAGTTGGGTGTCCAAAATCTATACACTCCACCTTAAGGGCGCTAATGAACTAATCATGCAAATCATGCACATTGATGATCAAAGCTTAGGCCGACGATGATGGTTGCAGTATTTTGTATACGCAGAATAGCAAATCTCATTATAACTAATTTATTGTACAACTGTCACTTTTCTATTAGCTAGATTAAAATCTAGAATTTGGTTATGTGTTATTATTTAGTATATAACTCTATATTCAAACACACAACATGTGTGATCAATGACAGATTTTACACATTTCTCAATATTCTAAAGTTTGTTAAAGTAGTCTCTATTCAGGGGAAAGAGACAGGCTCTGATACCATAAAGAATTTGTAGAATACTATTGTTTTATTTTATTAACAAGAATGTCAGTATTTATATACAATTGGAGCTGGCTTGATTTCATTAATTATGGACAATAAATAAGGCAAGATCAACCTGGTAAGAAATGATTACAATAATTTTATACAAAAGGAAGAAAGTGTTAAAAAATGGCCCCGGTTTTACGTTCTATCAATTAAGACCTTATTTTTATTTAATTTTATACAATAATCTTGTGATGTGCTTTTATTTTAATTAATGGTAAGATATATTATTTCGCCATAAAGAAAAAAGTTCATTATATATCTTTGACGTCTGAAAAGTCTAAATTACATAAATGAGGTGGCCCATCTTTCTTTTTTTTTAATGCCATCACACATGATAATTGTATTATTATTTAGGTGAATAGTTGATTAAAATTTGAGGCAATGGATAGAATATAAGTCCACAAAAAAATGGAGCATTGCATATATAAATTACCAACGTTTGGTGATGCTAGCTGCCAGTATAGAGTTGCTATATTTGTAGCTAGATGACATGGTCTGCTAAGTGCCAACTATGCATGTTTGCTCAAAAACTTTTGTCTTAAAAATGCAGAAAATGGCAAGTAAACAGTAACCTTATTTTAAAAAAAAAAGCTTGGAAATGGATGCATGCTTTTGATGAAAATCAATCTCTTCAAAATAATGGAGATGGTCTGCTAAGTGCCAACTATGCATGTTTGCTCAAAAACTTTTGTCTTAAAAGATGCAGAAAATGGCAAGTAAACAGTAACCTGATTAAAAAAAAAAAAAAAAAAAGCTTGGAAATGCATGCATGCTTTTGATGAAAATCAATCTCATCAAAATAATGAAGGAGATGGTATAAATACCCATATATGGCAATGCACTTAGTTTGGCAACCTCTAAATCATGTCAAATAATATTCAAAGCTTTCACATCATATAATGGACTGGCAGTGGAACTTCCAAAACTCTTTATCTCAACGTGAAATCAGTGTGAAGGCCTTGAATTGTTCTTGCAAGTATATGTATATGTATATATATATATATATATATATTGATCATCAATTTACATTAATTATTGGATTCTTGAAAGTTAAGAACATAATGATATATGTTTCTGGCTTTGACAAAGTGAAGGAATCTAATCAAATGAACAAGTGAGAAATTGAATCAAACACTTCTATTTTCTTGTAGGTGGGAAACTGATATTATTTGTTAAAAGTTTATGGCTGATTGGTCCAATTTCCTGTTGCAAATTGTCCTTTGTCAATCTTTATTTATGGGTTTTGTTGCCCTTTCAAACAATTTAATTAAGAGCAACTGGATACATCATTTGATTTCGAAGTCAAATTTTTCTATTATTTTGTCGATTAAAATTCTTTCACATTCAATATAAATATATGACATTATATTTATAATTTTTATCCTTAAATGTAAATTAAAAGGTTAAAATATCATTTAAAATTTAAAATTTAAATTTTATATAGTGGGAAGTTATATATTAGGTAATAATTTTTTTTTTGAAAAAGGGTAGTAAAATTTTAATCACTAATTTCATTTAAAAACCATCTTGGATAATCCTAGCTCCCTTTCTCTTTTTTGTTTTTTATAAAGTTTTTTTTTCTTAAATTAGCCATAGTCTCTCACTTTTTTTTTTTCTAATTTTTATAGCATCTAATAAATAAAGATCTCTATTTTATTTATTTTCTAGATTTTTGAATTTTTCTTCATACAGTTCTTACAACTCTTTATGAAATTTTGATGATTATCTTTTATGAATTTTATATATCTTTTATATATATATTGATATTTCTGTTATTAAATTTATTTAAAAACTAGAAAGTCAATGTGTAACTAATTAACATCATTGAGTGAAACATATAAATTATTAAACAGATTGTCGAGTTGTAAATTTAAATACTTGTGTTAATGCCATTGAAGAATAGTAGTGAAAATTTTCATAATTTAAGTAAAATTTTATTTTAATTTTTTAATTATACTTTTATTTTTATTATTTTTATTTGTAAGAATATTTTTTATTTTTAATGAATGAAAGGTTTATTTTTCTATAATGTTAAAAATTTGAAATGACACAAAATAACCTATCATATTATTCAAAATGTGAGAGCATATCATGCGAAAGGCTTCTTTTCTAGGACCGAAATGTTTGTGTGTGTATATATATATATATGAATATGATACAACAATTATGATAGTAAGAGACTAATAGTACTAACAAAAACTCTTAACGTTATATGATGAGCTTTACATGATTAGTTTTGATTAATATTTAGCATTTTTTAACTTTTATTATTTTATGAAATTTTAAATTATTATTTTGAACCCTTTTCACTTTTAAATTTATATTTTTCAATTTTTTAATTTATAATATTAAAATAGATAAATATTTAATTTTAAATAATTTTAACCATATAAATACTAAAAATTATTATAAAAATAATATCAATTGTTAGTATAAAAGTTAGAAAAATTTTATTTTTAATTATGATATCTTTTATAATTAAATATTATTTTAGTTTATATAAATTTTTTATATTTATGGCAATAATAATTTATAAAATATATCGATTTTATATATTATAGGTAAATAGGCTCAAAATAAATGTTTTATGCATTCTACTACATTAGCCGATTATGGATGGGACTCTTTGTTAAAAAAAGCCCATATCACGAAGGCCAACTTGGGCTACACTACATATGTAACACAAAGAAACACACATTTTTTTTTTTTTTTTGGAATCATTACAAAGAAACACTTGGGTACAAATAGTTTTCAATTTGTAATCAAAGATACCAAGAACTATGGACATTAGTTAAATTGCAATTACTTTTGACAAATGCAAAAGAACCATGAAAATTAATTGAAACCTCATGTTTAGACAAAAGGAAACATGATCATAAATCCAGGGATTAATAATTATCTAACAAAGGTTTTTGTATGTGCTTTTACAACTTTATTTAAATTTTGTAAATTTGTAATTGTAACATAATTTAATCTTGTAGTTAAAGTTCTACTTGTAGTTAATGTGATAATTATATTGGATGAAATTAATTTGTTGATTTGTATTTATATTTTTTAGCTTTAGAAATTCAAAATTTTGTTCTACTTAAACATTTTTAAAATGAATTTTTCCTTAGCTTAGATTTTTTACAAAGATCTAAATCACATTACTTCAAAAAAAAATATATATTTATACTAAAAATAATGGGAAAGTTATTTGCACTTCAAAACAAAACTAATTAACAAAACTCATTATTCTCTAAAACTAATCTAATAATCAATTTATGAAAATAAAATTACAACTTTTTTAGAAGTCAGGGTATATTAATCTAAGTCTTTACAAGATATATATTCTAAAGGCATATTTTTTTCATATTAATCTTACATATTTAGAAAATTTTATTTTAAAGGGATAATTTTAAAAATTAAATCTGAAAAATTAAGAGGAGGAGCAAACACAATTGTAAGGCTTTAACAATCTAAACATGAGGCTATGAGTATGTGGAAGTAATGACATATTGTGCAAACACATTGAAAGTAGTTCAGACTTCCGAGATTGAGTCTGTCACCACTAATACAGTAATCATTGCTGAAATAGTCCAAAAGTTTACATATATAATTTTGCCTTTGGAATTGACTCTTTAAGACATTAATTGTATTTAGTTGGAAGCAAAGTCCTGACAAAGAAAATGGCCTCCATTGCCATGGCAAAATGCCCATTTCAACCATAAAAAGGTCAACCCTAGCTACCCCCCTCGCCCTCCTCTCTCCTCCTATCATTTTCGTTCTTATTATTATTTTTTCCTGTTGCACGTTCTCTATTCCTTCGTTCTTTACACATTTTTTCTTTCCATTAGTCATGGTCTTAATGGAGCAACTGCTAATTTAACTGCCAGTCCTATTTTGGCCTCAATTAAATGATAAAAAAATTAAAACCTTTCACACATTCAATGCATAACATATTTCTTAATAAATTTTTCTTTGAATTTACTACCTATGAAATTTACAATTATTAAATTATGTTTTTTTGGTTAACACTAATATCTTTAGATTTATGCGGTAAAACGTTAATTTTTTAAAATTTTTTAGAATTGAAAATTTATATATAAAAAATAAACATTAAAAAGTTTTATTGTCTTTTATGAAATTCTATCCCATTAATTTTAAAAAATTTATTCTTTTCGCATGATGTCTCTAACTCAATTTGAATTAATTAGAGCTTTTAACTAAGCGGTGGGACTCTTAAGAGAGCAGTAGCAAACCATAATAGTTTTTTTTTTTTGAGGAAAAAATTGCTAATTTAACTTCCTGAAATCTCCTGACCCCACTGACTCAGCAAACCAAGATTCTATGTTATGGGTTCCCTTTTCCTTCCATTACTTATCAATCATCAACTCCCTTTCTGCTATAAAATGCCTCTTTAGAAACCCCTCTCCACCTATACTCCACTCCTCCCTCTTCATCAAATATCACTCTTTGTTACCCTACAATTTTTATATGCTTGTCTACCATATACAGACAGATTTTGTTCATATGGAGGGTTCGATGAATCATTCTTCCATTATGAATAGAACTGTCAATACTGTTTCTGATTCTAAAACAATAACTGCTGTTAATGATGAGGAAAGTGGTTGGACAGCTTATTTTGAAGATTTCTCTAGCCACAGAAGAGACGATGATGATGATAGTTTCTCTTCTAGTTTTGGTACCTCTTCTATGGTTTCTGATGCTGCTTCTGTTCCTGCATGGAATAAATCTCGTAATTGTGGTAATCATGCTGCTGTTGGGGTTGCTGTTCCCTGTTCTTCCACTGGAGCTGCATCTGGCTCCCCAAACTTTCCCAAGAAATTAACCTTCAAGAAAACAAGAGCTAAAGAAATTTCTCATGATGATTCTTTGGAGGATACTGCTAGTTCTCCTGTTAATAGTCCTAAGGTTAAATTCACATACCCATCTTTGATCCTACACTTTAATTTTTTTAATATATATACATATCCTGATCGCATACACTCCATTTATATCTTTCCTTGTTCACACAACAGGTTAGTGATTTCGGACCGTCTGATATGAATCCCTGCAGGAAGACAAATGATCATTTTACTAGTTCTCTGGTAATCTTGATTATCCTCTTTAATCAATACTTTTTTCTGGGGATTGCTATATTATAGTTTAATGGTTATAAAAATTAGTTTAGATTAATCATTTAACTTGATCAAGTTTGATGAACATGGATTCTTTCAATAATTTTTGTAGGGAAAAGGAGGGAACTTGGAGCATTACGGAAGAGTAATGGGGGCAGAAGAAAGATATGAAATCGGTTGCAGTACTGAGAACAATAGCTATGCAGACTTGAAGAAAAGAGGGCTGTGTTTGGTTCCTTTGTCCATGTTAGTTAATTATATGGGTTAATCTCTTCCTTGGAGCACCAACTTTAAATTGATTTTTGACAAAAAATCATGTTAAAATGTTGCTTATAATGTCAAGTATATACATATGTCTCTATCATTTTCTCTTTCACAGTCCTTCACCTGTGAACTAAATCTAGCTAGTTCAGATCTTTCTTCTGTTGTACATATTCAAGAGAAGAGAATAAGATAGTGTTTGGCAATAACATGTGAATATTGTATATCCTTTTGATTGTATTTATTTCAACTCAAATTCAAGGCGTCTTGAAATGTTGTTTAAGCCATTTATTCTGACTTCAATTTAAATATTTTAAAACGTTGTTTAAATTAAAATAATTTTTATCAATTGATCCCAACAATTGTTTGTACTAAATAAATAGTGGGA
Source organism: Mallotus repandus (assembly GCA_949671775.1). Taxonomy (NCBI): domain Eukaryota; kingdom Viridiplantae; phylum Streptophyta; class Magnoliopsida; order Malpighiales; family Euphorbiaceae; genus Mallotus; species Mallotus repandus. The sequence continues at coordinate 11,540 of CATIWM010181765.1, forward strand.
GCCGTAAAAATTTTACTCCTAAATCCTAATCATCAATTAGTAAAGAACTTTTGTCCAACAAGAAACATAGTAACCATATTTTTATGAAAAAATAGTTAATTAATTAATTAATTAATTAATTAAGGCCAACTTCTTTGAAACTATACACGTTGGGTTATCAAAGTAAATAAAAATCTTCTTTCAATTGATGATCTTTGATGCCACAATACGTTTTTTGTTGACAAGGATGCGCAGATTCTTGCCACTTGCTCAATGTTAAGGGTGCCATGAGGGTACAGTTGTGCTTCAATGGGAGCAATTGTGGAAATTATTAACTGCAGTTGTACAAATTATTTTTTAAATTTATAAAATTTATATTTATTTAATTAAAAATTATTTTTATTATATAATTCATTAACATCTACATTTTCTAATTTTTCTATTAATAAAAAATAAAAATTATAATAAATCTATTTTGCACACCTCTACTTACCTGCTGATATACGAATTAAATTAAAAATTGTTTACTCTATGTTGTAATTATAACATAGCATTCATTAATTTTTGCTACATTAAGAATTAATGTAGACATAAAAACATGAACTATAAATTTCATTGCCAGTTGTGCACTCTTTATCGATGATCAGGGAAAAAAAACAATGAATTGGTGATTTAGTCGGCAAAAGAGTAGGTAGCAGTGTGGTTACGGCACCTCTGAGCAGCATGATATAATAATGAAAATACATAATTTCTCAGGTTATTTGTTGAGTGGTGCTTGTGGCACAGACGGCAAATTAAGAAGTGGAGATGCAGTTTGCATCAGAGGGTCATCTCTTCTAAATTTGTACGTAGTGCCTTCACGGAGAGGTTAACTTTTGGACTATATGCTTCTTCAATTATTCTATGGAATTCACGGTGAGAATGCCACTGTCTCTCATGCTCAATTCAATGTTTGATATTATATATATATATCTATATAATTTTAATTACAAACCCCATAAAATAAAAAAATTTAATTATCTTCTTAGATGAAAATTAATTTTTAAACTAATAATAGCAGAATATGAACTATATTTTTTATGACATTTTTATAGAAAATTAACTATTAGACCAATTTTTTGCTCGTAGTAAGAATTCAAATTTTTGATTTTAAATTTATATATTTTAAAGTATCAAATAATCAAAATTTTAATAAACCCTTCAGACAAATAGTTGAAATTTATTGAAAAAGTTTAAATTGGATATTATTTGGCTCCATAAATGGATACGAAAGGTATGATTTATGATAACATATAGATTATCAAATTTTTTAGTAGTAATTTTTGGTGAATAGGGTAGGAGTTGAGACTCGAACTCAAATTCTAGATATATCAGTAAAAAGTCTTGGCCACCAGGTCGAGGGTGCACCAATAATATCTACTTATTTATTAAATATGTAAAACGTTTATATTTAATTATTTGTATTTAAATTACTTAAATATATCTCATCAACTTTTTTTTATTATATTCTGAGTCCGCTAACTAATTTATTCTTCTGTTATTTGAAAATGAACTTGGAATGGGAATCTCTCTCTCTCTCTTTTTGCACCTTTTGGAAAGAGCAACTATCATATATAGTAAGCAAAAGAAGAAAAAGATCCGTTAAAAAAAAGGAAAAGGATTTAAAAGAATTGATGATAGGAGAATTTAGCTGTACGAAAATTATCTCTTGACTGTTAATTGATATTTTCATTTATCAAAATTATAAAAATTTCAAATATGAATTTCTATAGTCATTATTTATTAATATTGATAAAAATTTATAATTGTATAATAAATAAGAAAAAATATAGTTATTTTTTTATCATGTAATCTATAATCTATTAAGTTTTTGTTTAAAAGTATAGATTTGTTAACTTATAAAATCTCGAATTTAAGTCAAATATATGAGTTAAAGTTGAATAAATATGCCAAAAAAATTTAAGAATTAGTAAAAAAAATTGTAGGTGTGTTCAATTTTGTTCCTTAATAGGTAGTAATAATATATTCTCTTTTTTGTATTTTCCTATTTCATGTATGGAAATAAAAGAATGAATTCTGTTTCTTAAACAAGAGGAATTACTCCCAATGTGCTAACAGCTATCAATCAATAGCATTGTCTTTGAGCTATATATATTTTATTCATCAAATCATGTCCCCACTATACATTATACTATAGAAAGACCAAAAAAAAAAAAAAAGAAGAAAAGAAAAAAAAATTATAAGGGGTCTGTGTAGTTCATTTTCTTAAGCAACACATATATATTTATAAATTAATATTAAATATGGCATATTATTAATATAAGGTATAAGATAATTGAAGTGGGAATTAGAATCAGAAACGAATCCTAAAGGATGTGAGTACCTTGTACCCTGAAAGTTAGATTGATAGGTTTAAATATTAATTCATCTCCAACCTCCTGCAGGCCATTCATTTAAATTATTCAGAAACAGCTGCAAACTCAAGACCCCTCCATGTGCTTATGCATTCAAGGCATTTCTGCATTTGTATTCTCTGCAGGCCAACATTACAAACTTCTTAATACATTATATTCACCTAAATTTATTGCTTAATTACCACCTTTTATATTCCTTCATAAATATTGTTTAATTCATCAACTCTATGATTGCTGCTATATATTGTATACCCTTTTTAACATATTAAACACCCTCTTGCTTTTTTTTCTTGAAAAAAAAAAA
>CATIWM010181782.1:0-14620 GCA_949671775.1 Mallotus repandus
AATCATTCTTAATCAGCCAAAACAAAGAAATACAAAATGCACTAAACATCATACTTGCGTAACTCATCAATGGTCTTTAGCTGCACATATACCTTTTGAGCATAATGGTAAGTGCTGACCATCACCAGAAGCACAACAGAAAGTTTCACTCATTACCACATTGGTTACATGACTGTTGACCAGAACATTTATTTGAGGTGACTGCATCACAGTTTCAAGTTGCCTTTCAGTACCATCATTCAATTGGATGACAGGACTGTCAGGGGTATGTCCTAGACATTAACAATTCTTAATTAGCCAAGATAAAGAAACACAAAAAGCATTAAGATACAGTATTTGCTTAAGTCATCAATTGTCTTTAGCTGCACATATATCTTCAGAGCAAAATGGTAAGGATTGACCATCATTAGAGGAGCAACAAAAAGCTTGAGCTGTTGCCAAATTAGCTACCTGACTGTTGACTGGAACATTTACTACACACGACTGCATCAGAGTTTCAGGATGGCATTCACTAGCATCATTCAATTGATTCACAGGGCTACCAGGGCAATGTCCTAGACATTAATAAGGATTTATTTTAGCACTTGTTAAATTCTCATTTTGGTGATTCCTAGAAAATACATATCAGATAAAACATTGATTTGGCTAGCTAACATAATTATCTTTCTAGACATCATGTCAGCTTTGCCAAAATATTTTTTTTTTAAAAACCATTTTTAAGCTTAACTGAGAAGAAATGAATTTGCAAAGTAAGTTGTTAATTCCTTGTACCTGCAGGCTCCACACCCATATTTCCCAGCAATTCATCTTCTTTAGCTACACAACTTTCAAAATCCATTTCAGTAGCACAACCTTGAATTGGAACGTGCACTTCACCTGCAAAAACTGATGTAAATTAGCTTTCTAGATAAAATTATGCAGCCTATTATTTAAATGGCCTTCCGCACATTTATGTGGGTTCTCACAACACCTTTTTGTTCCTGGATTGTATCACTTTTACTCTTCAGATCCTTAGAGAAGAAGAAAAAAATGTCATAACTGGAGAATTAGCTAAATAGCAAAAGATTGCTGATATAATATAATCAAAACACACTAATGATATCCAAATTTGCTTCAAAAATACCGCATCAGGATGTTGGCATATAGTTCTATGACTTGTGCCTCTAGTTCCCGCAGCCAAGATGGTAGAAGAGTCCTTAATTTCCTTGTGCTACATGCTCAACTTCAACGTCTCCAATAGAATCTTGTTCAGTTGTGTCCACCAAACCTGAAAGTCATCAACATATCCTAATGAATCTGAAATATGTTCCACATGCCATGTGAATTATGGAAGCACAAACCTGCATCTGAAAGCTGTGGGCTTTCAACTGAAGAATCTGGCAATTTTTCCCTCTACTGTAGAAATCACTCTTTCAGCCTTTAGTGCAAACTCATCTTGATTAATCTCCTGCGTTAGGAAGAAACATGTCATCAAACAAAGAAATCAAGGAAGAGAGCGGCGTAAAGCATTCACTTGATTATTCAATGAGGAAATCACAGATACCAATCAATATCAGGCATAAATGAATGCACATATAGATAAGCACTCAAGTTTACCACCTATACAAAATCAAGGTTCACACTCTGCAGATTAGCTGCTTATATTACAAATTCATGGAATGTAAGCCTGTTACTTTATGTAACTCATGGCATCAAAAATACAATTTGCTTATGAAAGTGTTAGCCATCCTTTAATCAGTATGTTATTCCAAATCCTTGTATACCATTTTTAGTTATTTCAAGCAGAAATAAATAAGTGCGAGTTCTCAACAAAACACACTGGGCTTATAGTATTCTTCCCCACAAAGGAGCTCTCAGATTCAGCAGGCACCTGAGCACTACCATCAATTTCTTGCTCTGCCATTTCAATAGGCACAGACATTATGGGACACACAGGCAAATTTATAGGATTGGCAAGGTCTTCCATTTTAAATCTGTTGGAAGAGAATGAAAGTGTAGCCTCGTTATTAGATTCTCTCTGATTCGCCTTCTTACTGTCTGAAATGTCACTACAAGCAGTTGACTGGCCTGCTAGATTCATCCTAGAATTCACATATTGGTTTCTTGGTTCAACGTGATCTTCTGCAGCTTCTGAAATTCCAAATTTTGTTACTTCATGTTGATTTTCAACATTGTTTGTGGAATTCGTTACTTCTTGAGAAGATGAACTGCTAGATATGTCCTGAAACAGAGGCCATCATCTAATTCAGTCACAAAATAGTTTCTTAGACATTATTCTACTTGTGCAACATTAAATCTACCATTTCCATCAAGATAGACTACATATTCAATATTTTTACAATTTTCTCCATTTAATTTTTGGCAGAGAGAGTAGGGTATCATATCAATGTATAGGATGTTTGTTTTAGTTGGATATAAAGAACACAATTTTTTTTTCTCCCTAAAGTTTTACATATGCCACGAGCTCAAAAGTGAGGGGAGAATCTGTCTACTTTCTTATTTGGCAAGCATTTTTTCCATGAGATTCATAAATGAAACAAATATCAATCAGGTTAACAAGAAGAGAATTGCAACAATAAAAGAAAAAGAATTATGACTGAACTAATAAGGCTAGTGCCTAGAGATATCACCCCAATCTCCTGTAACAGGAAAAATGAGTGCATAAAACGATACCTTCAAACTGCTAACCCATCTACCATTGAGCAAATGCATGCGTGGCCTGATTTCGGAGTGACTGAATTTCCTCTGCTCTTTCTCACGCTTTAGTTGGACAATATACCTTTCATCTGTAAGAATTTTGGTAATGAAACCAGCCCTCCAACCCAAATCACAAAAAGCATCTACCTTTTCCATTATATCAAACCTTTTAACCCTTGACTTGGGAGGGGCAGGCCGGATGTGAAATGAATCAACAGTTTCTTCCATCATACCACTATCATCAATAATTCCTGAATCGTTGTACTTCACCAGGAAAGAATTGAAGCCAGCCTCCTCAAGAACAGTTGCCGGGAACCAAATATCATGTGAATATCCTTCATTACGGTTCACCTCTACAGCCATTCCAGGGCTGAACTTTAACCCTTTCATTCTCTTTGAAAGAACAGCAAACTGAATTAGTCTCAGGGAATCAAATTCTTAAGAAATGTCAGGCAAATAGGTAAAAATAATTGTAAAAGACTGCAGATGTTATCAGATATCTATGAGAAATGCCAGAAAGAAAACTAAGCATCATTGTAGGATCGCTATGAACCAAAGAAGAAAGAGGTTCTGGTCTTATATCTACCAACTACTTGCTTATATTTGGAAATAGCAACTTCAAGATTGTCAAATTGAACTTTTCCTTGACTTGAACTGGAATCACATAAAAGGCTGCTATGCATGAACACTTGATAACAGACCCAAATGTCATGGCTAGATGCCATAGAAAACGTCAACCTTTGAGGTTTCTAATTTAAGGTCATAAACTGTAAAGTTTACATATGATAAAGCACTTACTTATGATTATACCTAGCCAATTACAAGAAGTCTATAAGCTGCGGTCTACACAAAACAGAAGTGCACAAGCAGAGTAGTAAACACCATGAACAAGTAGCCTAAAGACATAGGAGCACATTTACAATTGTATGTTGTTAGCTGACCAAAGCACCAATGGTGCTAACAGGAAAGACTAATAATGTGAGAGAAAAAAAAAAAGTGATTTTGCACAAGCATTCAAAGCTTCAAAATGAAAGGACATGTGAGTATGCTTGTGATCATTGCACCATATGGTCCTAAGACCATCAGTGTAAATGCCACAATGTTTTCAGAACATAGATTAAAAAATTAGCTAGGTAATCGACAAAATGTGAAAGCCATTTTCTTGTCAATTGCAGATACTAAAGCTGAGTGATTTGGCTTCTCATATAGTCTACAGGTTGAGGGTGAAAACAGGGCCAACAGATGATTGAAGCTTTATAAACAGCAGATGAAGGTGAAATGGGGCAAAAGCGCATTTTTTTTCCATTTCAGTAACTTGGCCACTAAGAAATAAGAAGAGCAACCACAGAGAAAAAAGATTATAAAAAAAAAAGGCCCAAGACATAAAGGGAAAACCTAAAAGCTCAAATTTGAACCAAGAATTAGCTACAGTAAAAGGAACAAACTTCAAAAATAACCCGCATCAATAATTCTTCAAAAGGAGGGAAAATAATAAATAAAATAAAATAACATATGAAGCTTGAACAAGGGGAAAAAGAAGTGCCTTTTCTTTTCCAGGCTGAACCCATTTGCCATTAATCCAATCAAAATGCAGTCTTAAATCTGAAGATCTTAACTCCATCTCGTCAGGTGGGTCATCAAAGACAACGGAGTATCTTCTGTAGGAGCTCAAAGCGTTAGTTTTAGTGACTACTCCTTTCCACCACCCATCACAAGAGTTAGCGTCAACGGCATCATACAGTTCAAATGAATGATTGGTTTCTTGGGGAGGTGGTAAAGGCCTAATAAAGGAAACATCAATGGTTTCAGTTAATGGGGTGAACTGATCTTCTAAAAGTAAAGACTTGTACTCAACCAAGGCTTTGCCTTTACGCTTGTTCTTTGAAAAAGGTGGTAACTTTAGGATTTTGGCTTCAAACCATGCACCTTTGAATCCTTCTTCATTGCTGGTTACTTCGACTAGAGAGCCCTCTCTGAATGGTTCATGTTCCTCTTCCCTGCTCTTGCGTTTGTTCTTCTTCTTGCCCATCATTTTTATGACTATGCCAATGTGTTTGTTGGTTAGTCACTTCATACAGTACTTTGCAGCGTTTGCTCAAAGAAAACGTTCAAAGGTCCTTTCCTAAAAGTCCAGGAAATTAGTCACCTGAACTGAACCCATCTGATTTTGGAATGTGCACAATGTATGTAAGGACCATCTGTACAGCTAAATGAACGAGGTAAACAAGAGAGCTGGCTTAGGAACTAAAAAGTTTACCTGTTTAAAGACAGGCCGAACCGGGTTCAGACCAGGTTGATTGGGCTCAACTCTAGGCAAAACCTATTTTCTGGTCCCTCAACTTTTCATTTTTTACATCGAATCCATATACATTTATTTTGATAAATTGAATCTTTAGACTTTTATTTTTATATGCATTGAGACCTTTGGTCAAAATTCAGATTGTAAAATGTCTAATTTAGTCTCTATATTTTAAAATTATATCTACTTAAGTTCTTATAATTTTAAGTTTTTATCAATTTGATTCTACTTTTTCGATATTTTTTTTATTGAAGTGACCTTAATTAAAATTATTAAAAATTCAAATAAATTACATATTGTTTCATCATTTTCTTATTTAATTTATATGCAAGTCATTTAATATAGTTATGAATAAAAAAATATTATTTTGGGTAAAATTAATAAAAAAATTGACTAATCACATAGCCATTTTCTTTTTTTAGTCGGTAAACAAATATAAAATTAGAGTATATGTATTTTAATTATATGAATTATTATAGGTTTAGAATTGCATTAATTATAAACTATTTGGTTAGTAAAAATCATATTTTTTAATAGTATCTTGTCATTTATCATAATTTCATGTTTTAATTAATTAAAATTTTTAAATTTCAATTTATTACGTATAAAAATGTTCATTAATTACAAATATTAGGCATGAGCATAGATGGAGAAAATATTTAACCATATCAAAGTTGTGAACCAAATATTAAAATCTTATTGAACCGAATAATTTTAGTTTCATATTACACTAAACTGAGTTGGATGAATACTTCGATATGATTATAAATCTTTTATAATTGAGTTCTCGGTTCTAAGATTTATAAAAAAAAATCCATAACTATATTCAAATATTCATATAATTTGATTTGGTTTAGTCCAAAACTAAAATTATTTGGTTTAGTATGGTTTTAATGCTATTCAGTTTGGAACTTTAATATGGCTCAGTGTTTTCTCCAACCGTGATCAGCCCTAACATTTATAATTCATGAAAAAAATTAATAGTAATTAATTTAGAAATTTTCATTAAGTAAAGAGAAGATATCGCCTGTTTTGACCCATCTCTTTCTTTTTTGGCATTCATTTTTTTAAAAAAAAAGTGAATGTCCATGCAAAAGTGGGTCTATTTTTTATTTCACTATTGGTTATGAGCTGCTCCTAAATGTAGATGCAAATTATTTGTTCTTGACAGTTGGTTGAGATATGCTTTTTGTTAAAACGAGATTTTATAACTAATAGAAGATGAAAACATCTTCAATTTGAAATTCATTGTGAAAAAAAAGGATGCAATAGATGGAAAAATAAAAGTTGGGGGATTCAATTCATCAAAATAAAAGGATTGGGGATGAAATGTAGAAAAATTGAAAAGTTTGGAACCAAATATTGGATTTTTCTTGTAAGAAATAAAAGTCTAAAAAATCAATACATTGAAATAAATGTTTGAGGACTCTATGTAAAAAAATTGAAAAGTTGAGGGACTAATGAATTTCATCAATTTACTGAAAATCAATTAAAAAATACATTTATTTTGAAACAGAAAAGGAATTATAATATATATATATATATATATATATAGGACATAAAAAATTACTTTTAATTAATTCTCATTTATTTAAAAATATGTTTTTGTCATGATCCGAACCTTAAGAGCACATGACTGACACTAGTAAATGGGAAAACATAATGCTTTCGAAACTCGTGGTAAGCCTCTAAGAATTTGTCACAATAAAATTAACCACTTCAAAATTCTAAAGAAAATTCGACAAAGTTTCCTCTGTACTGGGAACAAACCAAAACCTGTAAAATGCGAATAACACTTCTAATAATATATATACACAATCACCACTACTCCAATATCACTATAAACACAACATCTCAACTCAAGTATAATAAGGTACATGTTATAATGCAATACAAATACAAATACAATTACATTAACAAACAATTCTTACAAACTACTACGGTGTCTGGATTAACTAAAATTATTCCACAAACACTAATAACGTTGCAATAACCTACATAGAGCAGCCAATGAAGAATGAGTCCGGCGTAGAGGAGAAGAACTAACAGTAGACTCCTAAGATCCTGAAAAAATAGTTAAGGGGAGTCAAACCTCACTGAGTAAGCTAATATAAAGAAATGCATGTCGTTTGAAAATCTCCTTTGTTAAATAATTTTATAGAAATATAATATTTATAGTTTATATTTAAAACCATTAGCTTATCAATTTTTTTTTTGAAAAAAATTAGTTTATCAAAATTATACTTATAAACATAAAAGAATTTTATAAAATCTCATAAACACCTTCAGAATAAAATAGCCTTTATTTAAAATGTTTTTAAGTGGCAAATCATGGTAGAACCCTAAATCACAAATCTAATAGGCACTTGGTTCTCTTAATCCCAAATGACAGCCGGTTCCCGAGATCTAAGAATCCACTGAGATATCAACTGCAGTCAGTCCCTTATTCCAATATTTACTGGCGGTTCCATAGAGTTAAGCATTAATCGAGCTATCAGTTGCAGTAAATAATCAATCACAATATGCTCGAGAGCTATGCATCTACTGAGCCTTTCAACACAATATGCTCGAGAGCTATGCATCAACCGAGCCTTTCAACACAATATGTCTGAGAGCTATGCATCAACCGAACCTTTTAACACAATACGCTTTAGAGTTACGTATCAACCGAGCCTTTCAACACAATGCGCCCGAGAGCTATGCATCAAATGAACTTTTTACATTAATCCAAATAAGGGCCCAAATCAAAAATCAATACCAGTGTGCATACGGTCCTGATGACACCCATCAGGTAGCCCATTCTACCAGTGTTTTCCAAAAACTCTTTTTATAAATAATATGCAATAAATTTTAAAGAATGGCATAACTGAAAGATAAAATAAAAATAGCAATATTCTTATTTATCCTCCACAATAATATCTTACCATAAATAAATATTCATATAAACCATGGTAATAACATTATAACCTCAATAATATTCAAAACACAATTAATATCTCAAATTCAATATTTTCCTTAAATATCAAATTTAACATACACTTCAAAATATTAACTTACAAGTGGAGCGAACCGGCTGACATGTCCTCGTTCGCCTAATTTACAAAGTTCCCACTATAGTATTCTTTATAATAAATAATATTTATTTATAATATATGCATATATGTATAACAAATAAATTCATAATAATTTTCAAAAATTCTAGAAAAATTATTAAAATTAAGGAATTAATTAAATGGATTTAGAAATACCCTAAATATGGCATTTGAGACTAAAGGAATTCACTTTGATGAGTTAAGACAATTTACATGAACGTTGGAAAATTTCCACCAAAATGCTTCTGGGATTTTTATCTCAAAATCTGTGAGGAATCAAACCTAACTCCAGTTACAGAAATTAATCCTCTTAATTTATACTATTTATTAAAAATAAAATTAGAATTTTTTGGGCTTATCACTATTACTCACCGGAATTCGGCTGGATCTCGCCGGATTTCTCATTGGAAAAATGTTACTTTCACAAAATAGATATATCAACATGTTCAAAACAATATACAGAACTCAAAAGTAGTCTCAAACTCAACAAACAACCACCAAATTAATATATTAGAGAGAAAAGTAATATTTATCAAATTAATTCTGATTGAGGCCTTGACAACATAGATCAGATGCACAATTGGTTCCAAAAGACTTTTGGAAATAAGATGAGTCTGATGGTGGTGGTTTCAGCAACTAACTATCGCCGGAAATGGTGATTTGTCACTAGAAAGTTCAAGTCAAAATTTCAAAGGCTAAACTAATCAAAATTGGGCAAAATTTCATGAAATAAAAATTACTGGGATGTAGGGGAGGCTGAGTAGGATTTGTGGTTTGAATTTTGTGAAGAACAGAGGTCATTTGGCCAGTGAACGGAGATGGAGAAGATTCAGGTGCTACAGTGACAACAGGGGAATTCAGGGGCTTTTGAGCAATTTTCACACTTGTAGCTAAAAAAGTAAGGAGGGAGAAGAAAAATTACCACTTTGGTCCTCATATTTTTTATAAAATTTATTTTTAGTCTTTTCATTTTGAGGCTTGAGATAAGTGCCAGCAATTAAATGAGTTAATACCCCACAATAACCACACATTAACACTACAACAACTCGACAACAACTCAACATTAAAAACATTAAGCCAATCAACCACAAATCAACGACACATCAATAACACAACAACTACTTAACAATCCATCAACAACCCAACAACAACAATAACATATACTTATTTATTTAATTAATTTATGGCTTATTACAGTTTCCTATTCTAATTAGGTTAACTTTTGTTTTATCTCTAATAGAAATTAAATTAATTAAAGTTTAATTCTAATTTAATTGAAACTATATTTTCTATTTTAATTAGGTTAACTTATATATTATATTTAACAAAAATTAAATTAATTAAAATTTTAGTTGTGATTTTATTAAAAAAATCTTTTTATTTTAATTAGAATTTTTTATTCTTATTTTGAAATTTTACTAAAATTTTATTTATCTAATAATTAATTACAACCATAAATTTTTATAAAAGTTAGTTCATATAATTTTTGTTATAAAAATTAAATAGAAATTTTATGATTTTCAAAATATTTTATTAAATTTTAATACAAATTAAAAATTAAAGTTACTAATATTTATTATTTAGTTATGAACTAAAATAATATTTTTTTTTAAAAAATGGAGGACAAAATGTTTTTAAAGTAAAAAATAATATTAACATTCAAAAATTGAAAAACATGAAGTGTAATTGGCAAGTGGTATTTTTTAATGGAGATAAATAAATACAAATAGACACTATAGACTAAAAAGATTAATTTAAAAAAAAATAAGTTCAATATTTTTTCTGTGTATAATTTTATTTTTAAAATCTTAAAATATGATATAATTTCAGAGATTTTAAATTCTTGGATTTCTCCGATCCGTGCTCGCCCCTATTTATGCTAAACCTCAATTTTAGCATTTATAGAGCCCAAAATATTAGGAAGATTATAGAGACATTTTCATAAATAAATAGAAAAACTAAAACATTTTCAAAAACACGTGTCCCTAAATTTATTGTTTTAAAAACACAAAAAATGATTTTTTTTTTCAAAACTATGGTCTTCTTTCTCCTACTCATCCTCCTCCTCATTCTTCTCCTTCTTCTTCTCTTTTTTTTCCCTTTCTCTGCAATTTTTTTTCTTTTCCTCTCTTTTCATTCTCTACTCTTGTATGATATTGTCAACATCATCTCCAAAATAAAACTAAACAACCAAAAATTTTCTCTTAAAAAATTCTCTCATTTCATCTATCCATGTCTTTCTTTCATTTGTTGATCTAACTTTTGCTTTTCTCGAACTTTTCCATTCAATGGCCAATAAAGATTTTAAAGACAAAAAGAGTAGAGAGAGAAAGCAAAAGAAAAAGATGAGTAAAGTGAGTTTTGGATTTTTTTTAAAAGGAGTTTTCATAGCTAATCTCTCCTTCTTTTTTTTTTAAATTTTTTAATTTTTTTCTTGGTTGTTTTTCTGGTTTGTTTTGATGGTTATTTTTGGTTGGTTCATTTTTCAGTTTTAATAAGGTTGTTTTGGTGGTTGTTTGGTAGTTGTTTTTTGTGGTTGTTTTGGCATTTGTTTTTTCTGGTTGTTTTGGCAGTTAGGAACACTCTAAATTATACTAAACCGAATAATCAAAACTAGAACCAATAATAATAAGCATTGGATGCTCATCACCTTGTAGTGTCCGATTTAATTATTAATTTGGGCTTTGAAAAAATAGATATATGTTGGCTTCGTCAAAACTTTTTGGCTTTATTAATCTAAAAAAATCCATTTTGAACTTGGGTCTTATTTGGGCCTAAATATAACTTATTTGAGTTTCAACCTTACTAAAGGGACAAATGATCAATTTACCTCCTGAATTTGTATTAAATAGGCAAATGGTCTGAGTTCCACCTTTTCAGTAAATAACTCAAAAACTTCTATTTAACGCCAAATAAGTTGAAAATGAACTTGGGTCATATGTGTAATTAACACATTCCTTCTTCCTTTTCTTTAATAAAAAATAGATTGAATTTTCAAATCTCCTACTCTTCTTAAACTTTTATTTTTTATATATCAGTCTCATTCACTACCATTACCAACTTAACTCAAACCGTCCGTTTCAAAAATTCTTTTTCTTATTTTAAAAAAAAAAAAAAACACAAAATGACAATCTCCCTCATCCTCAAGAACTTGTTCTCTTATTTTTATAAAAAAAACACACAAATCAATCATCTTCATTGGTCTAAAAAATTCATTCTTTATAAAAGGAAAAAAAAACAAAGCTTACAAGAAACAACTAGATTGATCTACTGTCAATATTAAATCATGCCCTTATTGTTGGTTGGGTTATTATAAATGAGTTGGAAAAAGACTTCTAATTTTATGAGTTTATGGCTCATAGTTCCTTGTATCAAGACCTTCATGAAAAGAACAAAGTCTCAAAAGAATAAGGCGAAATATACAATTTCACCCCTGAACTTTACTCAATTATTCTATGTCACCTTTAAACTTTCATTTTGTTCAATTTCATCTCTTAACTTTTATTTTTCATTTATTTAGCCTACATAACTTCTATTTTTCACCAATTTTGCCTTTTAACTTCTATTTTTTACCTATTCAAACTTGGCGCGAGTTAAATACACGTGTTTGTTTGGTGTGCTAGAAGGGTTAAATAGATGAAAAATAGAAGTTAAGATGTGAAATTGAATAAAATAAAAGTCGACAGGTGATATAGATAATTGAGTAAAGTTCAAGGGTGAAATTGTATATTTGGCCAAAAAATAATTCAATTGGGTTTGAAGGATTACTATTGTAGTCTAAATACCTCAAGGAATTGAATATATGCATGGTTATGCTTGCCCACTTATAATTCATCGAGACATCAAATCTTCTAACATTCTTATTAATAAAGAACAAAAGCTCAAGTGGTTGATTTTGGTCTCTCTTTTATTAGAACCAGTTGATAGCATCTCACCATTAGTTGAGCCACCTGCAAGCACACTTGGCTATCTTGATCCTTAGTACTAAGACTTCACTATCTTACCTCCAAATTTGATCTTTATAGCTTTGGTGTATTGCTTTTAGAGATTCAATGGATTTTGATATTGTAGTTAAACTTAAGAACCTTCTAAAAATCTTATTATGCCCAAAACTAGCAAATATTCTTTTGTTTATATGATATGAGTATATGATGCTATTTATAAGATTAGTAGTGGTTGTGGTAGTTGTGATAAGGATGGGAAGAAGGTGGTGCTGAGGATAGAAAGAGGTAGAAGTAGATGATGTATATTTTTAATTTATGTTTTTTTTTCAAAAATGCCAGACATGTGGATGGATAAAGTATTCACTTCCTTTTAGTTAAAGTTGAATTGCACGTACTAAGATTTGGTTAAAATTTGGATTTAAATGGCATTTCAATAGAAATTTTGGGTTTATTTATTGGAAAAGTTAAAATTCAACCTATTTGCCCTTTTGATACAAGTTAAAGGGGTAAATTGATCATTTGTCCCTTATCAAAGCTTAAGTATTATAGTTTATTTTAGGTTATGCATCTTATCAATGCTTATAAACTATATTATTATTCTATTAGGAGTTTGTGAGCTTTATAAACTCTCATGAGGTTTATTATTACTCAATTATTTGTTTATGAGTTTTATTGAAGGTCGGGCATATTTAAAAAAAACATTAGCCTTATTAGGCTTATTAGCTTTATAAACACTCAATTATGAGCTAGTGAGCTTTACTAAAGTTTACGCATATCTCTTATGAAAACACGAGTCTTGTGAATGTTAATCATGAGCTTGTGAGCTTTATTGAAGTTCAAAGATATCTTATGTGAAGACATGAGTCTTAACAAAGTTTAGTGATGAGTTTAGCCAAGAAAAACTCATTAAGACATTTGAGATTATTGGGTAGTTTGAGTTTAGCCTAGAAAACTCATTGTTGTAAAAGGTTTGAGTTGAGCCTTAAAAACTGTAGTATTATATCTATCTAAGTGAATAGATTGGTAGGCGTGAGTTAAAAATCCTAACTTGGAGATAAGTTAGCTAGAGATGTAAGATTATTAAGAATCCAAACTCCTTAAATTATCTTGTGTCTCAATCTCTTTTCATCTATTGGTTTTAATTTTCTTTTTATTCCTTAATTCTTCTTAATTCTTTTTAATTTTCACTAAAAATCTTATTAGCCCTATTCACCCCCTCTAGGGAACTTTCATTTGAAATTAGGATTAGGTTTTTAAATGAAAGGAAGGAAATAAAAAAAAATGTATAACTATGATACTTAAGAAAGAGGAGTACTTGTTGTTTTGATCAATACAAATCTATTCAGTCCCTAAAATTGGAGCATGAGATACACTTGTGAAGGATTGGGTTACTCAAACCAAAATGAAAAATCTCAGACTAATATGGTTGAAAAAGTTATTTTAAATCTATTTGGTCTATTATCAAAATTTCAGAGGCCAAATTGGCCTTTGTTCCAAACTTTCTACCCTTTTACTTGGGAATGTACTTTCTTGTGTATACAAA
This sequence comes from Mallotus repandus, assembly GCA_949671775.1. NCBI lineage: Eukaryota > Viridiplantae > Streptophyta > Magnoliopsida > Malpighiales > Euphorbiaceae > Mallotus > Mallotus repandus. Next base: position 13,576 of record CATIWM010181782.1, read on the forward strand.
AAACTAGAGGTGAAGCCCATTTTATAAAAAAAATTATTAATTTTAACAAATTAAACTTGAGAATCTTACATTTACGTGTTACTTTTTGGTGCAATTTCATAAATCAAGCACCCCTTCAAAAAATATGTAAAATTTCATGAATATGATACTAGAAAATTTGTTAGTAATTTTATTGGTTTTATTTTGATAATTTAATTAATTATGTAAAACATTGTACGAAATTGAAAATTTAAATTTGTAGTTTAATTGATAAAAAACTGAATAACTAATATAAATTAAATAGTTAACTCAGTTAAACATTTCAAAGACTTTAGGTTGAAATATGAAATATTACTATATCAAAATTTATTTTGGTTCATAGAGTTGCAATGTGAATACAAATATTGTAAAACTTTGTTAAAACAAGATTTAATTAATTAATATTTTTTGTTAAATAATATTTTTGATTAGTACCGACTTGGAGCCAATATACTAAATTAATGATTTGCTAAATTTATAAAATAATACATTACACAAAATTTCTTTAAAATCCATCTAATATATAAATTAATAATTTTCTAATATATCAATAATTATATATTTTTACATATAAGTCAAATGTTATTTAATTTTCATTGAAAAAGATATATTATATTATAGCTTTATTTATTTAAAATAAGTTTTTACTTGACTAAATGTGTATAAAATGTGATGGAATCAGTTATGCTACTTAGACTCCGTTTGTTTGCGTAAAATATTTTGTCTTTGGAAAATATTTTCTAGAGAACATATTTCATATGTTTGGTTGCAACACTAAAAAATACAATAAATGAGAAAATAATGCATTGAAAAATAAAAGAGAATGAAATAAATGAGGAGAGAAAACATTAAAAAAGGTATTAGAAAATGTTTTCCCATCCTTAAAATGTGAAAACATTTTTCCTTATTTTGAAGTAATTTTCCTTTGACTAGTACATTATTTTTCTTTGTCTTATTTTCCCTAGGTAATTCAAACACTAGAAAATAAGGAAAAATATTTTTCGGAAGAATATTTTCCACAAACAAA